>ML120406.1:199038-227080 GCA_003788595.2 Choiromyces venosus 120613-1
ACTTCATAGTTTGGTCCTTCCTTGGTGCTGATCTTTAAAATCCGGCTTTCCAGATTTTCCCGAATTGCTTCCTTTTCTGGTATTGCATATACCGTTGGGGAAGCATCAAGGCATACTGCCTTACACCTGTCGCTATCGAAGGTGATTTCTTCTTTTCTCCAATCAATCCTTGGGTTGTGGTTCTTTAACCAGGTCATGCCAAGGATGACTTTGTGTTTGACAAGGTTGGCCACTAGGAAAGTTACTTTCTCCTTGTGACTTCCGATGTCCATAGGGATTTCGGTAACATGGGTAATTGGTCCTGCATCTGATACAGTTCCATCCACCATGTATATATCTCTTGGTTTTTCGATTTTCATTAAAGGTAGCTGATGATTTATAGCGAAGTTGCAGTCTATAAAATCTTCAGTTGCCCCTGAATCGATCATTGCGTTTGTCAATATCTGTTCCTCTCTGTTGTGGAGTTGTACTTTGACCATGATGTGGTCCGATTCGAGGTTTTTTGTTTCTTTGTTGGTTAAAGTGGTGTTGAGGTATGTGGTTTTGATGTTTTTTGTTTTGTCGTCCTCCGGTCCATCTTTTCCTGAGGACATCGCTATTCTTTTGATGGGTTTCGTTCGGTTGTCCCCAGGACCATCTATTCTTGGGGACTTTCGTCGTTTAAAGTCTCTTCTTCCTCCTTTTCCACGTCCATCTTTCGGATTTTTGGTCCATTAGTATTGGCTTTCTTGACTCGACAGTCTTTTGCCATATGTCCTTTCCTCCCACACTGATAGCACAATCCTTCTTTCATGCATTTTCTGTATTCTTCCTGGGGTAGTCTTTGGTATTTTCTTCGATTTGTCGCATCTAGTTCCATAGGCTCTCCTCGTGGAGGTTCCTTTGGTATGTTTTTGAAAGTGCCATCTTGGTTCCTTATGGTGCTAGATGTTTTGTTGTCTTGGGTGCCTTTCTGGATATGCCTTACCATGGCCAGTTTGGTTTCTTTAGTGATTGCCCATTGTGCCAATTGTTCCGTGCTTTGGAATGCTGTGGTATCCATTCCCCAAGCTTTTGATAGTGTTGTGTCCATTCCTGCTAGTAGCCATTCTCCCTCCGTTGCTTCATCTAGTTCGGCCTCGGTAGCTGTCATTCTAAAACTGTTCCAGTATTCTGTTACTGACTTAGTTCCTTGCCTCAGTTTCTTAAGTTTCATTCGGGCTTCTCCTCTGGCGTCGATGGCTCCAAATTGTTCTCTGAGGGATGTCTGAAAGAGTTCCCAAGATGCACCCCATGGTTGCACTATGCTTCCTTCCGCATAAGTTGTAATCCAAATGGCTGCATCTCCTCTTAGCAGGCTTGTCGCGTATACTATCTTGTCCATATCATGATCTTCCTGCCATCCTATGGCTTGGAAGTATACTCTTAGCTTAGCTAGCCATGTCCGTAGCTGGCTTCGGTCTCCTCCGAAGGTTTCTGGTTTCTCTGTTTTAGGTCTCCTTTCTGATTGTAATCCCGCTAGGATTTGTGTTAATTGTTCTGCCGTTAGTACCATTGGTAGTACCTGGCCCTCTCCTCCGTCAGGGGGGTTCATCTGTGCATCTTGTGCTCCTTCAGCCATTATTGTTGTTGGGTGTTGCTGTTGGGACGCAACCAAATGTTACGATCCGCTATATGATCTCTCCTATTTATATCTTGCAACAGGCAACGAGTCTGCAGTTAGTCTTCGTTAAGGTAATACTTACCTTCTATTGTATTCTCCGTTCTTCGAGAATCCTTAATACTTGTTATCTCACACTACGTCTTAGATATTGACCGTTGTCAATATTAAGTCCTTATAGTGTTAACTAGTATTATTCTTGTTCTTCTTCGCTGTTGTTGATCTTTGTAGGTAAAGAGCGTAAAGGTGTTTTTATTGATAACTTATAAGATAGGAAATAACTTAGGTGGTTGCGTGAAGAACTAACTATCAGGTCCTACTGACCTTCTTATATAGTTCTTCCAGCAACCCACTTACAAATCAAATGAGTCACAATTGTGACTCATGCACTCGCGTAACATATAACCTCATGACCATATTTGGTCATGCGCAAAAGTCCCATGACCTTAAGGGGGTCATGTGCGAAACCTCATGACTCGTATAAACGAAGTCATGCTTCTTAATCCTCATGACTCATAGGCATACCTATGAGTCAATGCTCAACATACCAATCAAATTCAAACATAAACAACTATGACTCACAACTGTGAATCATGTGAAACCCCAAGAACCCGAACGGAAGCAAAAGGCCAAAACATAACATCATATGACTCAACTGAGTCATGTGAAAAACCTTTAACAAATGAAACCATTACAAACCATGTCGGGTTTGTAATACTATGTCTTAGATATTGACCGTTGCCAATACTAAGTCCTTATAGTGCTAACTAGTATTGATTCTGTTCTTCTTTGTGATTGTTGGCCTTTGTAGTAAAGAGCATAAAGGTGTTTTATTGATAACTTATAAGATAGGAAATAACTTAGGTGGTTGCATGAAGAACTAACTATCAGGTCCTATTGACCTCCTTATATAGTTCTTCCAGCAACCCGCTTACAAATCAAATGAGTCACAACTGTGACTCATACATTCGCGTAACATATAACCTCATGACCATACTTGGTCATGCGCGAAAGTCCCATGACCTTAAAGGGGTCATGTGCGAAACCTCATGACTCGTATAAACGAAGTCATGCTTCTTAATCCTCATGACTCATAGGCGTACCTATGAGTCAACGCTCAACATACCAATCAATTTCAAACATAAACAACTATGACTCACAACTGTGAATCATGTGAAACCCTATGACTCATATATGAGTTATAGTGCGAAACAACTTTAACAATTAAAATACTTATGACATACAATTGTATGTCATGTAAAACCATTACAAACCATGTCGGGTTTGTAATAGTTATAAAGTGTTTAGCTTCAATTTTACTGCACCAGTATTTGGTAAATTATTAATATCCTATTAAGCCACAAGTTATGCTTTGTCACCAGGTCACTATAGTAACCCATGAAGTGATATTGAGCTGTCTAAAACTCTTTAGAGTGCTCAGGTTGCAAGCTTGTAAACATCTACCAGTTATGGCTGCCAGCCACAGCCTTCAAGTTGGCATAATTACTATGAGTGTAACATATAGTATAAAGTATTTAGAATGTATACATCTCTGGATCAAATGTATTTGATATGATCTGGTAAAAATAATAGTGTAGTAAGATCAATACCTCTTGATAGTTATGTAAACTAGTCCTTTATATAATATATAGATTTCAGTTGGTAATAGATGCTAAGGATTACTATTCCTGTCTTTATATATTTTATTGGTATTTCTAGAGAGATTTTCCAAGTAGTCTTGATATCAAAACTAAGGATTTGATGAACTTACCAATACTGGTTGGTTGCCATTGACTGGAGTATCAAGAGGAATGTTATTACCTGATGTATTGTCATAGACTTCTTCATCAGAAGCATTAAGGTCAAAGTCAATTTCATACCCATCAGTGGTATTAGAACTGTGGAGGCTTCAGTGAAGTTCAGAAGAGTTTCCAGGAAATGCAGAGAAACCATCAATTTGATTATTGGGATCATCTTGATTGTTGGCATCTTCAGGGTGCAAAGATAATGTGTATGGAACATTGGGAGTATTATCTTTGAAATCTTAATTGTTGCTATAGTTGGACTCTTCCCACATATGATGATCAGACTGAAGGTCTGCTGGTCTGGAACTTTGAATATTTTGTTTTGGTATGGAGGTATAATACTTGATGGATCTGAGGGGTTCTCCTGATAGGAATAAAGTAAGTTTCATAAAAATGGATAAGTAGTCTGGATATGGAACTGTTTTTGAGTAGCATTAAAGATATTCTTTCTATTTCCTGTATGATCTCTAGCAATATAATTAGATATCTTTTGGAATATTTCATGCTCTGAGAATATTTTCTCCAGTTCCTGGATTTCTATAACTGCACCTTACTTAGATAGTAGATATAATTGACTATAATGCTTCTCATTCATACAGTGATGAATAAAGTTGTCCAAGTGTAAAGGGTGATGATCTTCACAAGTTGGACTGATGATCTGGGAAGCTATTTAGAATACTCAAAGATAGAAAAAATGGGGATAAGGTGAAGTGAATAATAGCAGTACTGATATAATAAAAATGTTGAAAGATGTATGATGAATTGCAAAATATCTCCTTAATGTATTTATAGATCCATTTCCAGATACTAAGGCTATACCTTAAACTAGTTGCATCTTCCTTTTCTGGGATGAGAATCTTACCCTAACTTTTGTATACCAAGTATATTACAATAAACAACAGTGACTGTTAAATTTTGCAACTCTAGTTAATGAATAGCTTGGCATTAAGCCTGATTTCCTTTATATAACTCTTTAATTTCTCCACCAGAAATACGACTTAGTTACAACTCCACCCACCAACAACACCATTTCTGTGCAATATACAGTCACCCCCCCACCTCCCTATTTGACAGTTTCAATCATCAGTTTACAACACTCCTGCAATATAACTTGAAGTTATTATTTGCTGGATACTGAAAATATTATTTCTTGACTTTTCTATAATTGAAGATCTGTTTAAGCTTTAATTTAGAGTTGGGTTAATGGTTTTACCCAACAGTCAGTCACCAACAATACTAGTAGTTGTTCAAACTCCACAAATATCATCGTATTGTTGGACTCCCTACTCAGCATCTTCGGCCCCTCAACATCGAACACATTTACTTACCACTTCTGAATCTTTATCTCTAACTCCAATCCCTTCAACTACTACTGGTGGGTTGTCATCTCTTTTGATAACTGAAGATTCAACTCAAGTATTTTATATTTATTTTTTGTTGCCTTTCTCTCCTCACTCTACTTCTATTATCTATTATTCTCTCAGGTTTTTGTTTTAATTAAACTATTTATTATTAAGATCTAATTGCCTATGGTAAATAGGAAATTAGTATTTTGGATCGATCTGGGTTATCCCCTATTGATCAATCTGGTTGTACATCTGGAGCAAATTTATTCACCAATTTGCAGGCTGTTATGAGTGAGGTAAGTTGATTTCAATCCAACTTCTATTAAATATTACAACTGTTGTTATTATGTTTCTATTCTAGTACATTTTCTCTCTAATAGTTTGATGTTCTGCATCAGAGTAATCAATATATGAACTCACATACTCAGTCTGCAATGATGGTTGATAGTACTCCTGGTCAACCTCAAGATGAGATCTTGGTTTTTCTACAAGAGCAAACAAATAATAAGCTAGACTCAATGGAGTCTCAGCTTACTTCATTTGAATGGACTCTACATCAAATTAAAGGTCAAATTGTTGTTTGTAGAGATGTTTAACAATAGATTCTACAAGTTAGTGAAGTGAAGGAAACAATTTCTTCTATCAAGGAATATGTTGATGTATGTTTTTCTTACTAATGTGAGATGATAATATGCAGTTGACTGACTCTTCATAGGCACCAAATAGTTTAATAAGAGAGGTTAATATTTTCAAAACCTTGAAATTAATTTCCAAGAGGTTGGGTGATCTTGAGAGGTTATTGACTCAAACTACTCTGAAAGTTACTAAAGATGAAAATGTAAGTCCTATACTGAAAATATGATTTTATTATCTTCCTTTTATTAAAACTAAGACTACTTTTTAGGTCAAAATTCAGAACTTTATTAAATCTATCTTTCAGCAGATGGATCTAAAATCTGCAGAATATTTTGATTCTACATGCCTTTTAGTAAGTACCCCTAAAGTCAGGCCTTAGAATCCTTTTCATTGTAAGCTTTTCACTAATTTGTAACAGGCTTTCCTGAGTAAAAATGGTACAGCAGGATTGGAAGCATCTGTATTGATTAGAAAGAAGTTGGATATGCAAAAGATTCTTTCTGAATGTGTCACTGAAGAGAAAAGCAAATTTAAGAGTATCCTCAAGAATTCAGCTTATTGGAATCTTCTAATTGCATCCTTTACAGAATGACATTTTCTTCCAAAAGTTTATAATTCTGCCTCCCAATCCAGATAGGAGAAAATACAACTAGTAGTAGCCAAGTAGGTATGTATTATTTTAGAAAAACTAGATGATTCAAATAACTACTAACTTATTTATTTACACAGAGACTTATTACACAAACCATTTGGAGTCTGCCTCTTCCTCCTCAAAAGTGATGGCAGTAAGTATTTTCTCTTCTTGAAACTTTACATGAAGAGAATGCACATAGCAGTGACTTGAGGTTTATTTCTGATATTATCCTTTACTTTATATGAATTTGAAATTTCAAAGCTGACAAGATATATATAATCAACTAGTCTTCATCAGCATATTCTCTCTGAAGATAGAGAAAAATATATTTTATCTGAAGGAGCTTCAGGGGACAAATTTGGAGATGTATATGATATCATAGATGTTGATAATTCTGAGCATGATTTAGATTTTGGTATTGGTTCTAATAGCACTAATGGTAGTGATACAAAAAGTAAGCAAGTGATTGATGAGGAAAGCATTGGTCCTGACTTCATAGATGGTAATAAAGAGACTTTGTTCTAGTGTGTATCTTGATTAATCATTATATATTTCCTTGAATATATTCCAATAAAGAGAATAAAATATCTCTTCTTATCTATTATACTAGAATCATAAGGTATGAATATGGTATGATTTATATTAGTAAATAGATACAGAATACTGAATATATTATCAACTACCATATAATCCTCCAGGGTTGTAAAAGTTTTGTATTTTTATTTTTTTGCCTTTACTTTTATATGATATCAGGTAATATATCTTCTTTTCTAATATAAAAAACTTATGAATAAAATATTTTTTTCAAAATAGAGGAGAAGTATAGTCCTCAACTTATTCTACCAGAAGTGGATTATTTCTGATATAAGATAAAACATATATGCAGTCATGTTAATTTTAGTTCTTACTATAGATACTATAATTTATTATGCTATTTATTTGAACTAACTGCAATATCTATAAATCTAGGTACTGTCTGGTTCATAAAACAATAATAGCAGATACTTTTTACTATGTTCTAACAGGGCCCCTCATTTCACATGATTTTTCAGTATTCATATATTATGTAAGGGACAAGTTTGCCTAACTATCAGGAGGTATTGATCTTACACCAACATTTTTACCAGATCATATCATGTACATTTGACCCAGAGGTGTACATCAATAGCACCTTCAGTCCAATCATCACATATGTGAAGAGTCCAGCTATAGCAATGATTATAATTTTGAAGATAATACTCCCAATATTTCATACATATAATCTTTGGACCCTGAAGATTCCAACAATCTAGATGATCTCAATAGTCAAATTAATAGTTTCTATGTATTTTCCAGAAACTCTCCTGAGCTTCACTGAAGGTCTCACAATTCCAATACCACCAATACCTATAGAATTGACTTTGACCTTGATGACTTTGACAAAAAAGACTATGACAATGTATCATACAATAACATTCCTCTCAATATTCTAGTTGATGGAAAATAACTAGTATTGGCAAGTTCATCAAATACATGGTTTTAATATTAAGATTGCTTAGAAAACCCTCCTAGAAATACCAATAAAATATACCAAGAAACTAATAGTAATCCTTGACATCTATTTCTAACTGAAATCTTTGCTCTTCTATACTTACTTGTCTATTCTCAAACTCAAATGTTTTCTCACTCTTAGCTTGAATCAGTACGGTATATACTAGAAAAGATTATTAATTTACTGATCTCATCATTATCATCAGTACTTCAGCTTAAGAATAAGATTCCATCACTACAAGTGATTAAGTTAGTTGTTAGATCTGGAGATTAGCAGCTATACTGCTATATTAGTTTTTGTGACCTGGTTTGAATAGAAAGTGCAATATCTTATAATACAGAAAGGATCCAAGAAAATGGACAGATGGTACTTAGTAACCTATGAGAATAGAGTATACCTCTTAGTGATTCAGAATAGTTGTTCCAGGAAGTCTAGACTATATGCAACTAGTGTGAAAATAAGGCTCTTCAACTTCTAGTAATATCTTTACCTACTAAGGAAAAGATATAGTTGGGGGATATTGTAAAATTTAAGGACAGTGACCTATGAGATACAGTTAATTGTGAAAACAGTTGTGGTCAGTTGGATGTAATAGAAGATGGAATTATGACTACATATATAAGAGTTTCACTCTTACAGGAAGCCAATGATAATGTTCTGTTATTTTCTCCTCACCTAAATCAACTAAAAATCTTAAAAGTACTAAGGTCACTTCACAATATTTGTGGCAATTACAAGGCAACATATATCTATCCACTTCCAAAAGGCTTTCACATAATTGTTGTAGCCTTAGAACCTCTGGATACAAATGGTGAACACTTAGAGCTCAGATATAAGATAATAAATCAAGCTAAAATTATGTATTTCTTTGTACCTCATCCAGTAAAGTTCACTTGAGAATACATTTGCTTAAGTTCAGGGATCACAGAGAGTATTTATTATAGGGCCTCTATGGCACCAAAATCCACAAGTCCCCAGCCTCTTTCCCCACTCTGCCCCACTTAGCAGCCCAAGGCAGGGTATTTTTTTCATCATTTACTGTCTAGGCCACCACTCCATCCATGATCTGGAAAGGTCCTCATCAAATATGGGAGGCACAAAATGGGGACCTGTCTAAGGAATGAGTAGGTTTAGACCTTATGTAGTGGTAGGGGTGGAGATAATAGAGGAAATATTCCTCTCATGCTGGAGCAATAGTAGGGCTGGCAAGTGAAAACTCACCTTGCCCCACCCTGTAACAAACATTAATCACAGAAAAAATACCTATTTTTCAATTTAATATAATACTCTTGTAAGATGGCCTAAGTGGCAACTGTACTACTAGTAAGAGGTAGAATCTACATAAATGTACCTTACTATTATTTCCTAGTACTTTAAAAAAGGCAATTGTTACTCCTTATATATTATCAAGATACTTTTGAATTAGTATCTAATACAGATTCTAAAATTTTAGGATAGGAAACCTAACTTTATTGGAATAGCAAAAGATTCACCAGGACTCTCACATCTTGTTCCAGTAATCCAAGAAATAAAATTACTGGAAAAAGAAATAATTCGATTGAATCTGAAAACAAATATGATCACAATGCTCACAGAATCTTTAGTCATTATGAAAGATAATAATCCTACTTCCTCTGAGTTAGCAAACTATTCTTAGAAGAGTTTATTTCCTTGTAGAACTTGTCCCCATCACAAAAATCAACCATGCTCATTTGATTCCCACTTACCAGAACTCCTGCAAGAATCTAATTCTCAAGATCTGAGACAAATAATTGAAGCACTTTTAGAAGGAATTAATAATCCAAATTCTCTCTTCTCAATTCACTCAGGTAGATTGAAAGTTCCTGATAGTCTCAGCCCTCTCTATTTACTGCTTAACTTTGATCCATTGGATGATCAGTCCTTTGGATGGCTACATACATAGCTTCTGGGACTACTAAAGTATATAATAAAAGTTTTTCTTAACTGAACACTATTGAAGACTTACCAGTCTGAGCTTAAAGCTTTTATCAATTCTCTTAGCTAGAATAGTTTCCATAAACATTTGGCTGGATGCAGAATTATCTACTAACATGTTTCATTTGTTGGGAAGGATTACAAAATCTTTACTCAGATGACTCCTATAATATGTCTGTTTTTCCTAAATCAACTTCCATCCAATCAGACTTTCCCAGATAATAACTCCTCATTAGTACATCAACTCTCACAGCACTCTCAAGCAAAAATAATATTAAGGTTAATTACCATTATGTCTGAGATCCACCAGTTCCTCTATACTTCAAAACTAGAAAATATTTTTATTTGGAGAAGTAAGCTGGAGAATCTTTGTATAAGTATGTTAGAGTGAATAGATAATTGGCATACCTCTGGTATAATACCAAATACTCACTCTGGTACTGCAAGACAATTGTCAGTTCTAATTGATGATCTTAGGAAGAAATTAAAGTATCATCTACTATTCCATACCACAATCTGGATTGAATGCTTTGGTACCTTAGAGAATTGCCATGTTGAAGATAAAGAAAGGATGAATGCAACTGTATATTTAAACCTAGAACACAGTAATCATCAAGCTCATAATAAGGATCTTATTCATTGCTAAGCTATTGCAAGTAGGTTGTTATTTTTTGTCAAGCGAGGTATTTGAGTAGATTTTAACATAAAGTTATTATTAAAAGCTGGAGATAGTCTCCAAAAACTCTTTCATAAAAAGGGTATAAGAAAACTCTTAATGTTATTGAAGACTGAAAAAATAAAAACAGTAATGAAATCCATCACCATACAAAAGAATTTCAGCCTCATGTTACTCATTAAAATGAACTTCTCAATTGGCTAAAGATGAAGTACCCAAATAAGAATTTATATTCCCTTCCTCTCCTCTACAATAAATTAAAGTTGCACAGTCTGTCTTCACCCAATAAAGTATCATTTGTTAGATATTTAGGTAGTGTTTACAGATTAGATAACTTGATAAAAGTGGAATTAAGGCTCAAGGAAGTAGACAGTATCAAGAATCTAAGTCTTATACTTTCATAAGCATATAAATCAAGTAGTCATGGTAAATACTCTGCAATTGGTACCTTAGAGCTTGTTGAACTAGTCTCTCCAAAGAGAGTTATAGTTTGTGACAACTTAGAAGCTCTTTTTATACTAAATGTACAATACTACTGTAATAGCAATTGTCGGTTAATGTCATCTATATCAGCTAGGAATATGGAGAGGAAACTTATTACTGGTCAAACTTGGCAACATGATTCAAATTTAGGTCCTGTTTGGCATGCCACCATATAAAAATATGCCATATTTGCTTGAAATGGTATATATACCAAAATAACATCAGCAAAAAAAAAACCCACATCTGATGTATAGGCATCACGTCCTGACACATGCCGTATTTCTCGTGCACCCGGTGCGCCTGGTGCATCCTGAGTTCCATTGTAACCCCTTGTTGCACCCTATGCATCATGATGTGTGTTGCAACACAACATTACACCTGGTGCATCCTGTGTCACATAGCAACATTTTACGGCACCAGGACACTACCTGAGATTAGGTTGACATCCTCTCGACCCCTGGACATCTGCATCTCTGTCACACCTTCTTCTCCATATCCTGATGTCTGGCTATGGCCACTGCCTCACAGGAGTACCACTGGGCGTGGCCACACAGGGCTGGCCTTTGTCACGTTCCTTCTGTCTCTCATCTCAACGCCATAACTCCATCCTAACATCGACCACAGATGCCTTCCATCCCCCGATGTCCCCATCCCTGCCCTGAACCTCCCAGCATCCTGACACGTCACCGTTGTCGGTTCCTCACTGTGAGGCCACAGGGCGTTGCGGCGATTTGTCGCAATCTGTCAGGTTTCTTCACTGGGTCCTAGCGATGTCGGGACCCACGATGTCCCATGGCATCATTGCGACAATGGGACCCACGACATTTCACTGCGTAGTGTCATCAAGGTCCTAATCTCAAGGACTGACCAATCCCCCACTGTAATTTTCTACATCGTGTACTTTTAGTTGTATCTGTTATTTAGGTTCTATTAATTAGTTTCTACATAGAGGTTTCTATATACAGGTTGCAATGAAAGATGCTATAATATTCTCCGTGCCATTCAACCATCCTCGATGCAGAATAAATTTACTTACCCAAGCCAACAGTTGTCGCCCGACTGTCTGATCTCATGACCCCTCAATAAATCTCGTTAAATGTCCTTAAATCAATATGGCTGTTAACAAGCTATCGCTGGTCTGTCTCCAGGATGAGGTGCGCCAGGCCTAGGATTGTCCCTATGTCTACTATAATAAACTCTTGTGCATTTTCCCTTAGCTGTACCGTGACAAGGACGTGAACGTCGAATATGCGTCCCGAGTTAACCGCGTTCAATATTTAGACACATGCAAGCCTGCGAACCGTGTCCTCGCGCGTGTAGTCTCTGATTTTGAACAGCGCCAGGAGCTTTCCAGGGAGACGGCCCTGGAGTACACCATACATATGCTTGCCACCTGTCTGTACCCAAACGCAATCATTGCGACTTGCCTGGTTCCTGAAGAGTCGGGTACCAGTGGAGCATACCCTGTGGATGTCATAAATGTCGGTTTCCTGGAATGCTAGAACGGGGATTTCAAGTTGCGTTAGTAGTTCAACTGGAAGGAATCGGAGTATGGCAGGATCTTCAGGATGGTGGCATTCGGTGGGTAGGCTATTCCGGCTATATCGAATCAATTCCCAACAGATGCTCTCCGGTGAGATACCCAAGACCTTGCAAAAATCCATCACATTGGAAACATCATCACGATGCCCCTTCAGGATCCTACGATTGGTGACTGGCGCGGATACGGAACTTGTTTTATCTAAATGTTCTATGACATCGGCAGGGAGATCAGCCCCGCGACGTCGAAGGAAATCCAGGTTCAAAAGTCTCATTCGGATCTCATGCTGGCGACCATAACTGTGCAGGTTCTGTCTTATGGCATTGTTTTTATTCGAATGGCGCCACCCCTCCTTGATTTGTTCCTTATGCGCGAGCTTGCCAAACTCCGTAGAATACATTTGCATGTTGCCAAACTTGAACTGATATATGTGACCCTGAAAATGTTGAACTGATATATGTGACCCGGAAAATGACTTAGTAGATGCATCTTACTGAAGTTGAAATGAAATTCTGTATGGATTAGTTCCATACGTTGGTCGATCTCTTCTTCATGATCCTGCTCCCATACCCGATGCCGGTTGGATTTCACAACACATTAGTTTACCCGTGTTCTCTGATGTCGTAGCTCCCTTTGCTGCTTGTCAACCTTTGCCCTTGTCCTCTTTGATATTTGAAACTCCAAGAAGATATCTTTCATATCATGAAACCGATTCAGATATTGTTCCATATAATCCAAGGTCTCAGGTGTATGGCTTCTATATTGGGCCATCAAAGTGAAATCGAGCAATGACCTGACGCAGGCGAGCGCAAGTTTAAATGGTAATACTTGCGTACTCTCAGGCTGCCTCAATGCCATGGTGAGAACTCCCAAAAGACAATGCCCCAGGTTCCTCATCTCCTTTCCTTGCCACTGCGTAACCTCACGGTATGCTTTTTTGGGCGCAAAGAATCCCTGGTATGGTGGTAAAGCCTTCCAGGCATCATCAAAAGCCTGCAGTCGTCCGTGTTTCTTGAGGAATCCCTGAACCCAGTCCATCATATGCTTGAATAGTCCCAAATAAACTGTATGGAGCAAATCTGGCTTGTGCAGATCGGGTGCTGAAACCCGTTGAAGCCCATGAAAAACATTCCGTCCCATCTTGATACCAAGTGCATCAAATGTGGCGTTCATGTCTCCCGACCCAGAGTCTGTCGACCGATGCTCATTTTCTTGTTCTTGACGTTCGTATGTGGCATAATCTTGTGTCTGATATGTCTCCTGTGTATCGGTTCCTAATGCATCAGGAGGAACCTCACATTTCTGACAGCCGTTAGATTTTACTTCGTGTAGTGCAACATTTTCCATATGGTCCGCAACCCATGTGGACAAGATAGGGAAGCACCGCCAGACCTTCCTGTCTGCACAGTCAATTGAGACACCATCAAGCGCCGCATCTTGCAAGGGTGACAGTATGAGTTCAAATACACCTTGTAGTGTGTCGGCATTGATTTGTCTCTGCAGGTTTTCTGCTGAAGAGGACTGTGGGAACTTGGGCGGGACGGGCAATAGTGCAAGAAGGAGAACCGCCATTGATCCAGGTCTGTAATGCCTAGTCGATAGGAGATTTCCAGTCGTAATATAGACTGGCCATGCTTTCTTGTCACCCGAGAAGTTGGTAAGATGCGTCTGATCAGACATTCCAATTATTGGAACCAGAGTTGTACCACATGGAAGTGTATCCTATAAATGGTTAGCTAGTGCCCTGATGAAGGAGGTTGCAAAGCAGGGTGTACAGTACTTGGACATCTCACCACCAGTCTGCCATATGCATTTTGGCATATATCCTATGTCCATTCTGGTCATATTCAAGCCACGGCACATAGACCAAGTCATCCCTGTATGCTATCTGCCAAAGAAGGTATCTGATACAGTCAAGGACATTCCGATAGAAGAAATGCTGCGTTCTCTTGCCATCGTCAACTTCACCTTTAAACCGTTGTAGATAAGCACTGTAGGGGTCCAATGATCAGAGATGATTCTCCAACGTGTGCATTGAACTATAGCTGACTGAAGCAGAACTACCCAGACTGCTGGAAAAGAATTCATTGATTCGAGACTTTGAGACCTTGCTCTGAATGAACCAAGATGCAAGTTTGAAATCGTGAGCATTGGCAAACGGGGCCCATGGATCCTGGCACAGAGTACGGTGTTCATCCTCAAACCTGCTCACATCTCCAATCACTTCCCTGGCGCCTGGGTAATGCGCTTGTCTGCCGGCCATCGCTGAGGTATTGTGGTTGAGTACTTCAGCATCAAACTCGTGCGAGATGTCATCATTCAATGCATCGGTGTTGCATCTAGTGGGGTCCGGATTAGATTCATAGTCTGAATCGGCCCATTCGTTCTCATAATTTACCTCTGGGTCGAGGAATAGGTCTGTTTCCGTTTCAATAATAGGACTCATGGAAGGTGCATGTCGTATGGTAGAGGCAAGTATGATGTCTAGATTTGCATGCGCAGTTCGTAGGTGTTTCTCATATGCGCCTGCCCGCACGTATCTTCGGTGACAAAATGGACATTTGACAACCATGGTGAAAGTCTACCTAGTCAATCTCGATGGTCCTCTATGTATTATGAGGTGCAGGAGTACTGTATAGTGTTGATCTTGACATGTGTCAGTGGAACACTGGGTCAAGGGGTTTGCACATGGTGAACTGTAACTAGTATCCAAACAGACTTAGCACTTGTAGCTTGATGCCTTGTATCACCCCATCTTATCAGATCACCTCATCCTCTCTGTTGTAACACAAGCTACTTCCCCTTCATGGGCCATCATGCAATGTCACCTCATATCATGACACTTGTGCAAATTAGAAGCTTATTTCATGAATATTAGTTACACATCACAGTAGGCTTAGGAACGTTGTTCCTGGCTACATTATCAATTGTTCTTATATTATCTTTTTCATTCTGATCCAACACAAATCTACATATCCACATATCCGTACAGCCACATGCCCTCTGGGGTAATCCAACACAACAGAGGGAAGATACATCCCATCATACAAATAAGGTAAGTTAATTTCTCAGAAACGATTCAGAATCAGAACCAGCATTCTGGACATCAGGGAGAGCAGTGCCATGCACGCAATCATGCTTCCACTTGCGCGTCTGCCCCCCACCGGCACCTGCCTCTGTCTGACTCCCGAAAACATGCCGCAGCAGGGACCCATGCATAGTCGAAACCAAGCAGAGTTGGGAACCAGTCCAGAGCCTTGTAAAGTGGATTAGCTTGCGACCGCAGATGCCTGCCATCAAACCCATGGGAAAGTGAAAGCATCGTTCCAAATTGAATACGCAAAACCCGGCCCCTTCAAACTGTCCCAATGGTGCACTCATTGTCCAGTCAAGGTCACCCTGGTCCAGGTGTGGCTGCGTTATGATGTTGATGAGGCATGCACTTAGGGAAAAGCACTTGTTGTCATAATTAGTCCAGAGATTCCGGAAGTGATGGGGAAATAGCTCAATAGTGGACTGCATTGTGTCACGTTGTGGCCTGTCAATAGCCCCGAGAAGCAATCGCTTAAGCTGTGTAATATTCTGGAATGAGGCAAGGAGTGCTTGTAGGTCTCCGCATGTATTTGAACCGACATCGTTGGTATCCTTAGTCAAAATGGGTCCTAGGTCCTCATGTCCTTGTCGTGCCCAAATGCCCCAATGGAACACCCCACAGCGCAAGTTCGGATAGGCATAGTATTGTGGATTTTGCAGGAGCCAATCCTCATTATGATTGTGCCTTATGCTGCGTGGAAGCCTCGGAGGCTGAATCTCACAGTACTTAGTAATGTTGTCTGTAGCCTGCTTCACGATCCTTGCCCCAACCTCCTCACCGTAGATAACGGAGGCTGGATTGGCAAATACAACAAGAAGGCGGCAATAGTTGCGATCGAGGGCCACATACAGCTTGCCTGCGCCAATGTTGACTTGCTGATATGAGGCGCCGAGTGCATCACATTGGTCTAGGGATAGCACTTGCATGCTGGCCAGGTGTGGACGGGAATTGTGTGTCTCGATATCTATATTGAGAAACACTTCGATAATGTTTCCTAAGAATGTGTTATTTGAGTGTTCCACGACATGTACTACATGACTGCTATTGCATACCTTGCTTGCACTGAATAACGCGGAACACCTTCTCACCCCTCTCCTTTGCCTCCTCACAGGCTGCCTGGTCCTCCTGGGTCAGGGACATCCCCTTATCAAACCAGCCTTCCATTTCGCTATTGGTCCTTGGCCTGAGCCTTAGTTGCTTGCCCTTGGGCTGAGAGAGCTTCATTGAGGCAGACCCCCCATCAACACGTGACTTTACCGTAGGATAAAGCGTAGTATCAATTGTTACTGGCTCCTTGCTCCCAGGCCTTTGTCTTATACCGGTGGGTGTTTGGTGGTAGGGGGGACGCATAAGGTTTCCCAGTGTACCATTATTGGTACGATGCCGGGGGAGTTGAGAAAGATGTAGCATGATATGGTGCATTTAGAATCATGGAGCACAAGGTGGTCTGTTGAAAATATGGTCAGTTCTAGTATCATGGGTATCTGTACAGAGGAGAGGCTCCACAAACAGATGTAAACTAATCGCAATACCAATTCTCGCAACCTGAGAAATCTCACACCACAGTCCCAAAGGTATACCAGCCATGAAGCCCTATATAGAGATATGTACACTGGTTTGTATCTTTCTCCCTCTGCTGCCCCTGAGTGGTTGGTCAGAAATAAGGTTCACAGAGGTTATCCCAAGAGGCTGGTGCATGTAGAAATTGGAACGACTTGATGGAATGGTTTGGTGGTGGGAGGACGTAGCTGGAGTGGTGAGACAAATAGAAGAGAATATGAAGGTACAAAGGAGAAGGTGCGAGGATCGGGGTACAAGTACCAGTGTCATGACTGTGACGCCATGGGACGTCATGCTGTCGCAACCGTGACGCCATGGGATGTCATGCTGTCGCAACCATGACGCCATGGGACGTTGTGCAGTTAGGATGCCACAAGGCATCTGTAAGGTAGAAATATGTTACCGCTGCCTTTTGGTATCGCGTCAACAGTTCAGTGAAGATGAGAAGTTTGTATAGTTTTCTCGTGTTGTATACAACGCGTCAAGTCTAATACACAGGGCTCTGGGGGGGTTATCTGATCACTGACTATCACTCATTATTGAAGCAAAAGGTTTTCCTGCAAAATGGCATTTTCAGAGTGTTCAACATTATGTTCGTAATAATCTAAGCATTCTCAACTACAATAGGACTCAAGACTCCGGCATGAAAAAATTAGACGAAATGAGGGTGTTGTTAGGGTGGGTGACTTAATAAAATCTAGCCAAGAACAGTATTGTTTACCGACACTATTGGCACTACGGTATTCTTGCGTTTCCTAACTAGCACTAGAAGTGTCTGAAATTGTCTCCTGGCATCGAGTCAACACAGCTTGAACACCCAAGAGGCTGAATTCATGCAATATAACCTACTCACACATGGATGTTAGTGATGAGAAGGACAGGGGTTGTAGCCCAGCTGTTTCTGACCAACTTCAAACCCCGGTCCGTCTCATCACTAACCTCAATACCCTATTAGATAATCGACATACTATGAGCTGACACTAGGCCAGTTAACGATAGACAATATGAGACGTGCCAAATAAAGAAAACACCAGACGCCAAAGTAAAGGGGCATGGAGCTATCACTATTATGACATACCAGGCACTTGAGATCAAAATGGTTAGCAATATGAGACGCCAAAGCAAGGGCATCCCATGGTATCTTTACTA
The DNA here is from genome assembly GCA_003788595.2 of Choiromyces venosus 120613-1. Lineage (NCBI taxonomy): Eukaryota > Fungi > Ascomycota > Pezizomycetes > Pezizales > Tuberaceae > Choiromyces > Choiromyces venosus. Next base: position 217,088 of record ML120406.1, read on the forward strand.
TCATATAGAGGCACTCAACATCACAAAAGATCCCGAATTAGTTAGTAAATCTTTAAATTTTTTTTTTAGACTAAGAGATAAAGCTCCCTATCTAAAAACTACCTAACAAAAAGCTACTTAGCAAAAAAAAAAAAAAAGTGCTACAAAAAAAAAGATTCCTACAAAAGGATTATTTACGGGGACCCCGGCATCTTGTTCCTCGCCGGGGCGCAGGGGGGGTCTACAGGGGCAGAGGAATTGGGTCCAGGGTAGGTGAGCGAGAGGCAGCATGCAGGGGGGCCTGGCACCATCAGGGGGCTCAGCGCACAGGGGGGGGCGTCGGGGTCCAGACAACTAGTGGAGCTGGGGAGGAGGCAGCAGGGGGAGAGCTGCCAACAGCGCTGGGAGTCGTAAGGAACTCAGCCATCCAAGGCTGCTGTCGGACAAGATCAAGCAACCTTTCATACTTTTCTTGCTCTGACAGGCCAGGAGGCTCGCCGGCAGTGACAGGGGGGGAGTCTGGGCTCGAGGGACCCAGTTCCTCGTCTATTTCTTCGTCCTAGTCCTATGTGTTTGTGATTAGCTAAGATGGTAACCAAAATATGGTTAGGGTTAGAAACTTACGTCTTCGATCACAATGGCATGTTCGCCAGGACCTTGCCCCTCCTCCTCCTCCTCCGCCTCCTCCTCCTCCTCCGCTTCCTCCTCCTCCTCCTCCTCCTCCACCTTCTCTACCTCATCCTCATCCACCTCCTCCACCTCCACCTCCACATCCTCCACCGCCACCTCCTCTACCTCTTCCTCTTGCATGGCCTCCCCGATATCTCTGGCCCACCCACAGTGATCCCAGATCTTGCGGTCGAAGAAGGGATATCTGCCGTGGGCAGGCGCGGGGGTCTGGTCACGATCCTCTCCCTCACTGAGGCATGGCTCCAGGACCATTAGGTCCAAGGGGTGTTTGCCATCATTGGCAAGGAGCCATGCCAGGATGTCCTTATCTTCCCGAAGAAAGATGAGTTCCCGGAGTGGGAGAGGATCGGAGGGCGCCCAACTAAGTAACCGGGCGCCCTCACCAGTCGCCCTGAGGAGATATCGGGGGCATCGGATTGCCCCCTCCACACGCTGCCGCTTGACTACCCCAAGCACACTTTCGATGCTCAGTGATGCCATGACTCCCCAGGTGATTCCCTGGTCGGAGTCATTGGCACACCAGGGGTAGCCAAGGAATGGGTGCCCAGTTTCTCAGGTACCCGACCGACGAATGATATGGATCCTCATTGCCCATGGGCAATAAGGGGAGGCCCAATCAGATTGAGTCACTGATGATATGTGTTAGCACGAGGATAGCATATAATATATGGGAGGGTGCGACACTTACTCAGAGGTCCCTCGACCTCACCACCAACCTTCTTTCCCTCCACTAGATGACGCCCGTTCGACGTCCTCAGGTTCTTGGCCATGTCACAGACCAAGAGCCTGAGGTGGCGCTCCACTTCCCAGATGTCGTTGGCCCAGTGCTTGTCTTTAACAAGCGCGAGCCAGGCCACGACCGGGGGAAGGGAGTGAGCATACCCAACGACCAAATCCAATTCGGATTTGGTCTGACAACAGAGGTCCAGGGAGCGACCAGCTAAGTGCGCCTTGACATGGTTGCGCCAGGTACTGTACGCAACAGTGACCTGGCATGGGTGCGTGAACCCATAACAGCTTTTGGCATATGCTATATCACCATAGCATCCCCTATGAGTATTAGTTTAAATGTTTCTCACAGATGAGGGTAGGTTGGGTTTCACTTACAAGGAATCCTCCACCGCCGGCTCAAAGAGTATCCTCTCCGACGAAGTCGACTGGCTTGGGCTGTTCGCTACCCTGCGCGCCAGCACTCTCCGTTTCCCACTCCACGCATGCGGCTTGACAGGCTTGGCAGTGGGATGCCTAAGAAAAAAAAGGAAAGGTTAGTAATTATTACATGATGAAACTTAGACAGACTCTACTTACTTCCCCATCCGGACTTCACTTCCCCGAGGTCGAACGGCAGGAAGGACGGCCATAGCAGGAACGACAGAGACAGCAGGATGTCTAAGAGGAAAAGAAACATTAATATTGCTCACTCTAGACAGTCAATGGTGTTGTGGGGTGTACTTACTTTCCCTTGTTCGCCGGTCGTCTGATCAACATCCGAGGTGCCATCGGAGTTAGAGGAAGGGGAAAAAAAAAAAAGAAAAAAAAACGGTTATTTGATAGGATGCCCCTCCGCAGCACCAAATTTCACAAAATGCCCACAGGAAAAGATGTTTGATAGAATGCCCCCTACTAAATATTCCCTGGCAAATATATTATACTAATATACAAAGGCAAGAACTAAGTATGGGATTGTTGGCATGTCCGAGCATAATGACCAACTTTGTGACAGGTAAAACATCCTGAAGGTGCTCTAGTTGCATTTTCTCCACACACTGTAGGTGCACTTGATGGAGGGTCTCCTACCCTTCTTCTCTTTTTTGCTGGTCTTCCCCGGGGTACCCATGTTACTGGTGGCTCTAGTACTAAATTTGATCCAATATTAGTTCTCTTTTCCACAAGCCCAATTTGTGTAGTACCTTGTGTATTGCCCGCATCCGGATCCATTATAATTCCAAAATCAACGTCCTCCTCCTGGTCTTCAACCAGGCCAGTACCTTCATCTGCTAGCAATAAGGTAAGATTCTCAATATTGACAACTGGTAGGTTGATTCTGTAGCTCTCCTTATAGGTTTCAGCTTGGCAATAGCTTGGCATGTAGTCAATAGGTACCTTTTGGAGATGGTAGATCACTGCGATTGCATGAACACATGGAATATCCATATCAAAAAAGTCATGGCAGGTGCATTTCCGTGACTCTAGATTGACCATATATCCTTGGGCACCATTTGTCGCCCGTGTTACTAGTGCTTCATCTGGACCAGAAATTTGAACTGTATACTGCTGAGCAAATTTAAGTCCCTCTTTCAACTTTTCAGTTCCAAAGGTGGTTAAGGGAGAGCACCCAGGCTGCAACCAAACTTCTGCTTTCTCATAGCGCTGATAGTGGCGATCCATTTCCTTATGCCAAATCTCATTCAACATTGAGAGGACTGGTTGCTCTCGCTCCTCTAAGTAGATCAAATTCATACACTCAACAATATTAGAAGTGTCATGTGAGTACTGACGGCCAGGAAAGTAGACTGAAGAATAAAGTTCGAACCCAATTTCCTTGATATATGATGCAGCTTTTGGTTTCCGATCAGTCAAGGCACACATGTGTTCATGAAATTGAGTGAAATTGGATGAACGTGCAATCTTCCAAAATAGATCTTTAGCACCAACTCCATAATCCTTTTTCACATTCTCACTGATATGCTGACAACAGTATGCTCTCATAGCATTGTTTAGAATTTGATCAGCAGCTATTAAACCTTTGTTGCAGTCACTAATAAAGGTAGTATTTGACTCATTAATCTCTGGAATTGCACTATTGAATATACTTGTTAGATTATCATTCATGATATATATAGATAGAAAGCCTGAGAAATATAAATGAAATTCACCGTAGTACCTTATGAGATTGTGGAGAAAGTACTCCCATGAATCCTGATTCCCACTCTCGACTAGAGCCCATGCAAGCAATATTACATGATTATTGCCATCAATTCCCACAGCAAAGAGAAGAGTTTGTCGAAACTTTGACTTAGTAAATGTGCCATTGCCGGCAACAAATTTTGGAGATCTTTGGAAAAGATGACGGCTTGCCGAAGGGCTGATGAATAAGCATTGAAAACAACTACTCTCTGGGCATGCACTGAGGTGAAAGTGGCCCACTTGGTCAACATCAGACAGCCTCTGGATATATAAAGACAACACCTGAAATTGTGCCTGCTCTGTACTAATATCTTGACCATTAAGATACTGTAGAACCTTATGTGCTATAGGATAACCAATACTAGCATTATGGTGAAGATGCATGGCCTGCTGAATGTCTCTTGGCTTCGTCTTCTTTGTTATGGTGAGTATTTTAGGAACAGCCTCACAGAGGTAAGAAAATTGATTAGATGAGGCCCAGGATGCTAGTGCTGCTCCTAGACAGGTGGTATGAGTTGGATTTAAAGCGGTAGTAATGACTCATTCTTCCTCTTTCTTCCATGTTGCACGAACATAAAATGGGCACTCCGCTGCCGAGTGACATTTAACCACACATCTTGACCGGTCTGATTTTGCGATTTTTATCACAAAGTTGTCCGCAACTGCCCATTGGTGAAGTTCTGCTTTAAAGTCGGAGAATGTCTCAAAGGATTACTTTAGTGACAAAGCCATAACAAGGCTATTGGAGGAGAAATAAAAGGCGTAATTGAAGTAGAAAGGTGGAGCTTGAGATGGAAAGTGATGACTGGGTTCACAGCAGTTATTACTTTACATGCAAAGGTATGTATAGTGGGGTCTATGCCCTCTCAACCTGCGAAAGGGCATTTTATCAAACTTTTTTTCCCGTAGGCATTTTGTGAAATTCGGTGCTACAGAGGGGTATCCTGTCAAATAACCAAAAAAAAAAACAAAGAAAAAAGACAATTGCAGGGTGGTGGGGGGGGGAAGAGCCACCTGTTAAGAGATGGAAGGAAGAAGGGAAGTAGAGAAGGAGAGAAGGAGAGAAAGGGTCTTCTTCTTATCTTCCCCTGAGGTGGACAGAAGAGAAGGAAAGGAGGAAAGGAGGGAAGAAGGGCTGGGTTTGTATACCCTACATACATAAGGTACGCACCTCACGTGTGCACATGACGTGCACACCTCACGTGTGCACCTGATGTGCGCAGGGTATATAAGAAATGATGCCTATGCATTTCCTGGTTTGTTTGTACACTCCATTGTACCCGCAAACAATGCTTGCACATCTGATGATGTCTGAGCATTGTTTGGGTGTACAATGGGGTGTACAAACAAACCAGGAAACACATAGACAGGGGATAAGTATCTATTCTTCTGTATATATAATATATTTAAAAATCAATTGTAATATCTACGAAGTGTAACTTGTCACTAACTTTGGTAAAATAAGCTTTTAAGCCACACTAGTGATGTGACACCAAGGGGTCACTAGTGCGGCTTAGAAGCTTATTTCATGAAACTATAACAAGCACAACGTCCGCAGCATCACCACAACCGTACAGTGAAAAGCCCATTTTCTTTTTATATTGAAAAGATATTTCTATACCTATTATGGTATAGAAATATCCTTTGAATAAAAAAAGAAAATCGGCTTTTGGCTGTACCATTGTCATGATACCAAGAGGTGTCGATAACATATATTTCTGTTTTATCGACACCTCTTGGTAGCATTGATGCACGACGTTCCTGGCATCACGACAACCGTATAGCGAAAACCGCATTTTCTTTTTATATTGAAAAGATATTTCTATACCTATTATGGTATAGAAAGATCTTTTGGGTGGGGAAAGGAGATCAGCTTTTGACTATACCATTGTCATGATACCAAGAGGTGTCGATAACATATTTCTGTTTTATCGACACCTCTTGGCAGCATCGATGCACAACATCCCTGGCATCACGACAACCGTACCGCGAAAAGTCAACTTTATTTTTTCTTGCAAAGATATTTCTATACCTATTATGGTATAGAAATATGCTTTGAATAAAAAAAGAAAATCGGCTTTTCGCTGTACTGTTGTCATGATACCAAGAGGTGTCGATAACATATATTTCTGTTTTATCGACACCTCTTGGCAGCATCGATGCATGACGTCCCCGGCATCATGACAACTGTATGGCAAAAACCCCATTTCCTTTTTTTATTGAAAAGATATTTCTATACTGATTATGGTATAGAAAAATCTTTTGAATAAAAAAAGAAAATCGGCTTTTGACCATACCGTTGTCGTGATACCAAGATGTGTTGATAACATATTCCTGTTTTATCGACACCTCTTGGCAGCATCAATGCAAGATGTCCCCGGCATCACGACAACCATACAGCGAAAACCCCGTTTTCTTTTTATATTGCAAGGATATTTCTATACCTATTATGGTATAGAAAAATCTTTTGAATAAAAAAAGAAAATCGGCTTTTGGCCATACGGTTGTCATGATACCAAGAGGTGTCAATAACATATTTCTGTTTTACTGACACCTCTTGGCAGTATCAATGCATAACACCCCTGGCATCACGACAACTGTACTGCAAAAAGCTAACTTTATTTTTTTATTGAAAAGATATTTCTATACCTATTATGGTATAGAAATATCCTTTGAATAAAAAAAGAAAATCGGCTTTTGGCCGTACATTGTCATGATACCAAGAGGTGTCAATAACACATTTCTGTTTTATCTACACCTGTTGGCAGCATTGATGCATGACGTCCCCAGCATCACGACAACGTACGGTGAAAAGTCAACTTTCTTTTTTTGTTCAAAAGATATTTCTATACTATAATAGGTATAGAAATATCTTTTTAATATAACAAGAAAATGAACTTTTCGCCATACTGTTGTTGCGACACCGAGGACGTCATGCTGCATATATAGTTTCATGAAATAAGCTTTTAAGCCTGTAACATGTGTACATGTTCCGGCAACTGTATACTGGTTACGCTTATGTTTTCCTTTGTTATGTCATGTTGTTTGTTTTTGCTTTGATTGATTGATTGATTGTTTCACTACCAGTATCACTAGGATTCCGGTAACATGTTATGTTTGTTTTAGTTATGTTTTTGTACTGGCAAGGTTGTGCCCTAGGGATTCCAAGGGAAGGAATGGTCATGCATACCGGCGGTAGAGATAGAGCTTCAGTGAGGGATTGCCTTGGGCTTTCAGGACTCCAGTAGGATCACAAGATTCCTGTAATGTGCACTTACCGGTAATGACAGTGGTTGCGGGTTTTCAGGAGCCTCTACCTTGGGTGGAGGAAATCATGTATTTAAGACAGGCTTCCTGACTAGCAGGAAACGCCAGACTTCAGACAGAACCTAGATAAGAAATATACTTAATTGAACAGCAATCCTCTTACCCCCTTTCCCCTTCACTTCTTCTAAGACCTTCTTGTCTTTACCTCTCTAGTCTCCCTTAGGAATCGAACGATAGCTGGCCTACCGCCGATCCCTATTGTATTAGTTCATACAGGTTACCACCTGTTACAAAGCTGCACTAGTGACCCCTTGGTGTCGCGTCGCTGGTGCGGCTTAAAAGCTTATTTTACCAAAGCTAGTGACAAGTTAGACTTCGTAGATATTACAATTGATTTTTAAATATATTATATATACAGAAGAATAGATACTTATCCCCTGTGTATGTATTTCCTGGTTTGTTTGTACACCCCATTGTACACCCAAACAATGCTCAGACATCGTCAGATGTGCAAGCATTGTTTGCGGGTACAACGGGGTGTACAAAAAAACCAGGAAATACATACGCATCATTTCTTATATACCCTGCGCACATCAGGTGCACACATGCGGTGTGCACATGAGGTACGCATGTGCGCACCCTATGTGTGTAGGGTATATAAACCCAGCCCTTCTTCCCTCCTTTCCTCCTTTCCTTCTCTTCTCTCCACCACAGGGGAAGATAAGAAGAAGACCCTTTCTCTCCTTCTCTCCTTCTCTCCTTCTCTACTTCCCTTCTTCCTTCCATCTCTTAACAGGAGGCTCTTCCCCCCCCCCCCGGCCTGCAATTGTCTTTTTTCTTTCTTTTTTTTTTTTTTTTTTTTTTCCCCTTCCTCTAACTCTGATGGCGCCTCGGACATTGATCAGACGACCGGCGAATAAGGGAAAGTAAGTACACCCCACAACACCATTGCCTGTCTGGAGTGAGCAATATTAACGTTTTTTTTCCTCTTAGACGTCCTGCTATTTCTGTCGTTCCTGCTGCGGCCATCCTTCCTGCTGTTCGACCTCGGGGAAGTGAAGTCCGGATGGGGAAGTAAGTAGAGTCTATCTAAGTTTCATCATGTGATAATTACTAACCTTTCCTTTTTTTTCTCAGGTGTCCTGCTGCCGAGCCTGTCGAGCCGCATGGGTGGAGTGAGAAACGGAGAGCACTGGCGTGCATGGTTGCGAACAGCCCGAGCCAGTCGACTTCGTTGGAGAGGCTACCCTTTGAGCCAGTGGTGGAGGATTCCTTGTAAGTGAAACCCAACCTACCCTCATCTGTTAGAAACATTTAAACTAATACTCAAAGGGGACGCTATGGCGACATAGCAAATCCCAAAAGCTGGTGTGGATTCAAGCACCAATGCCAGATCACTTTTGCGTACAGTGCCTGGCACGACCATGTCAAGGCGCACTTAGCTGGTCGCTCCCAGGACCTCTGTTGCCTGACCGAATCTGAATTTGATTCAGTCATTGGGTATGCTCGCTCCGTTCCCCCGGTCGTGGCCCGGCTCACACTTGTTAAAGACAAGCACTGGGCCAACAACATCTGGGAAGTGGAGTGCCACCTCAGGCTCTTGGTCCGTGACATAGCCAAGAACCTGAGGATGTCGAACAGGCATCGTCTGGTTGAGGGAAAGAAGGTTGGTGTTGAGGTTGAGGGACCTCCGAGTAAGTGTCGCCCCCTCCCATATATTATATGCTATCCTCATGCTAACACATATCATCAGTAGCTCAATCTGATTGGGCCTCCCCTTATTGCCCACGGGCAATAAGGATCCACATCGTTGGTCGGTCAGGTGCCCGAGAAACTGGGCACCCATTCCTTGGCTACCCCTGGTGTGCCAATGACTCCGACCAGGGAATCACCTGGGGAGTCATGGCATCACCGAGCATCGAAAGTGTGCTCGGGATAGTCAAGCGCCAGCGTGTGGAGGGGGCAATTCGATGCCCCCGATATCTCCTGGGGGTGACTGGTGAGGGCGCCCGGTTACTTAGTCGGGTGCCCTCCGATCCTCTCCCACTCCAGGAACTCATCTTTCTTCAGGAAGATGAGGCCATCCTGGTGTGGCTCCTTGCCAACGATGGCAAACACCCCTTGGACCTGATGGTCCTGGAACCAGGCCTCGGTGAGGGAGAGGATTGTGACCAGACCCCCGCACCTACCTATGGCAGATATCCCTTCTTCGACTGCAAGGTCTGAGATCACTGTGGGCAGGCCAGAGATATCGGGGAGGCCATGAAAGAGGAGGAGGTGGAGGAGGTGGTGGTGGAGGATGTGGAGGAGGTGGAGGAGCTGGAGGAGGTAGAGGAGGTGGGCGAGGAGGAGGAGGAGGTGGGTGACGAGGAGGAGGAGGAGGAGGAGGAAGTGGAGGAGGAGGTGTATGGTCCGTGAGCTCTAGTTTTACCGATCGTTATACTCTACGGTTTCGTTCCCGTAGGGTACCATAGAAATGATAGTATATCTCCGTGAGTTGTAGTGTTTTCTAGGGCTTAATCAATCATTTAAAAATTTGAAAAAAAAATCTGATTCTCTATTTCGAGGGATAGGTTTTTGATGGATTGTTTTTCGATGAATCGTTTTTTTTTCTTTTTTTACGATGTTTTTTTTTACGATGTTTTCCTAATAAATGCCCCTGGGGCCGCAGAACAAGGAGCGGCCCCGCGTCCCCCCCAGAGGTCCCGACCTCCTTAACCCAGCCCCCATCCCCCCACTCTCCTTCGGACACCCCCCCGGGCCACGGTAGCCCCCCGACACGCGTTTCTGCCACGAGTCACGTGTCCCCCCCCGCAGCCCCAGACCTGTTGATCACCTCGTCCCCTCCTCCGTCGTCCCCCTCTCGACGGCTGTCGTGGTCCTCAGCATTCCTTGAGTCGGTAGGTTCCGACGACAGCCTGTTCTAGTTCGTTGGAAAACGCGAACAGAACGAGGCTGTCGGGTCCTCCGAGCGACCGTCGTTGCCCCCCCCTCAGGCCCGAGCTCCCTGGGTCAAGGAGCAGGTAAAGAAACAGGAGTAGGATACACAAACACTAATCGATTCTACCATTGATTTTATACCAGTCCCAATCTTTGAATGGAGAAGCTAGTGTTACCGTACAAGCGGTCCTAGAACGGGGAGGAGGAGGA
>ML120406.1:227344-285384 GCA_003788595.2 Choiromyces venosus 120613-1
ATGTCGATTATCTACTAGGGTATTGAGGTTAGTGATGAGATGGACCGGGGTTTGAAGTTGGTCAGAAACGGCCGGGCTACAACCCCTGTCCTTCTCATCACTAACATCCATGTGTGAGTAGGTTATATTGCATGAATTCAGCCTCTTGGGTGTTCAAGCTGTGTTGACTCGATGTCAGGAGACGATTTCAGACACTTCTAGTAGTAGTTAGGAAATGCGAGAATACCGTAGTGCCAATAGTGTCGGTAAACAATACTGTTCGTGGCTAGATTTTATTAAGTCACCCACCCTTACAACACCCTCATTTCGTCTAAATTTTTCATGCCTGAGTCTTGAGTCCAATTGTAGTTGAGAATGCTTAGATTATTACGAACATAATGTTGAACACTCTGAAAACGCCATTTTGGAGGTAAATCTTTTGCTTCAATAATGAGTGATAGTCAGTAATCCTGTGCGCCCCCTCCCCCCCTGGGGAGCCCCATGTATAAGAGCTGATGCATTGTATACAACACGAGAAAACTATACAAACGTCTCATCTTGACCAAACTGTGCTTGAGATACCTACGATTTTACTCCCACCTGAATCCTAACTTACCTTACTCTAACTACCCTATTACACCATGAATAAGCAACAGGCCAATACACGCAGTCAGCCAGCACCCCAAGTCAGCAATCTATACAGAGGTAGATGCGACGTGCAACCCAGTACCATGGGATCCGGAAAAGGGAGATCCAGAACGTGTCAAAACAAATCTCAAGACACGTCCTCAACTTGGGATTCTTCTCCACCCCTGATTGCAAGCCTACTAGGAAGAGCACCGAAGCGCCAATGGAAGGGCACAATGCTGACCGCAGCGCATGCAGAACCCGAAACCGAACCCAATGATCAACCAAATACCCGAACAGTGTATCTATCAGACGATAGTAGTGATGGGTATCAAATCTCACATGGACCAGATGAAACAGAATCAGACACCGAACCTGATGGAGAAGGCATCGATATTGCAGATGGCCCCGAATCAAGACGTGATCATGGCTCACAAGTAGCTAACAGAAAGGGAGACAATCGGGTGAGAACTATACGCATTTCGACCACATCAGGGTCTCAGGAGATAGGTTCTGCTCAGCGTACGACCACGGATCTTGGAGGCATAATTTGGCGGAGAGCCTACAGTCCTCCAATGTTCCCATCATTGAGTGATGCACGGTTATCGTCCCCACTGGGTAGCCTGTATGGTCCTGTGTCTGGTACCCTGATCTCTAGTCCAGCTCCTCACTCTTGGTGAAATCTAGTGATAGGTGCGGAAAGGGCCATATTAGATGATGTGAAGACTCTGATTCTATGGTACACCCTGTTTGAGCACCCACTCCTGAATGTTGTTGCTCTGATGGCCCAGGTGCACAAAGTTTGGGATGCCGTGCTTGCTAATGTTGCAGATGCCGAAAACATCCAACCCTCAAAGCAGTGCACAAGTTTGGTAAGTGGACTCAGGCAGATATGATGCAATGCAGAATGCAATGCTAACCTAGAAATATATGCCAAAAACACTCTGGGGTACGATCCCAGTTTGTACATGAGGTGAAGAAAGAGATTGTGGAGTTATACAGTCTGCCGGACTATCCCACAGCTATGGCGCGCAGAGTCGATTATCTGCTGGAATGGGACAGGTTTATGTGCGACCCGAGAGGGTACAATGTTTGTCTCCACCAGATGCCTACCATATATTGTGACCACTACTGACTGTAATTGGACGTAACTCAGGGCCTGACATTACGATTCCTTGCGCCCCAGATTCCTGAGGCAATTTTCCATAAGTACTTTGCAGGGAAGAAGATGCAAGGTATTGTGGATCCCAGGTTTCTTGCGCGCATCAATGGCACTATGATCTGCGTGACGTGCACCATAATCTGCCATATACTGCATGCATAGCAAACGGGGATATATCAGGAGCCCAGGGACTTCACGCCTGAGGGAGCCAGGGGTGAGTCTCCGAATCATCCAACTGTACATTCGCGACCGGTGCAGCTAACCTGTTACCAAACATACAAGACCTTTTTGACCGGCAAAAAGAAACTTGGGGTAAGTGCCCACGGAGGATCCAGGATATGATTGTCGAAAATATTCGAGCAACAATCAATAAGACGGTTACGCAAGTTCACGGGGTGCAGTGGGACCACTGTGAAGGATACGATGACGATTGGGAAGCTGTAAGCGCTGAGCTCGAGAGTCGGATATCCAACCACACTTCTACACAGCCTGTACTGTGACACACTAATCACTGGAACTTGGACCTAGTGGGACATCAGGAACGTCAGAATCCATCACCCGAAACTGACAGCTGGTGTGACTTGAGCCAGACGTCAGTAGCCTGAGAGCTTCAGTTACAAGGTTCGGGTCCTCTGAGTCCAGATGATTCTCAGGAAGCGCAAGCAGCACCAGCGGGGATCCCTTCTCTATCTCGGGGGGTCTCGTTGAGCCTTGGAGATTCTCAGGAATCGCAAGCAGCACCAGCGGGGATCCCTTCTCTATCTTGGGGGGTCTCGTTGAGCCTTGGAGATTCTCAGAAGGTGCAAGCAGCACCAGTGGGGATGTCATTGTAAGCCAGATGATGACGAGCAGGGGGGTGGGACTGTCACCGAGGGTGATTAAGGGGAATTAAGAACATGTAAAGATTATGTGTAATAGATTTGATTTAGCTTACTATGATGAGACTACAATAGAAACCAAAGGACGTAGTGCAAAGGAATAATCAGGGTGATATTTACTGTAGAATCTATGAAAAGCAGCCATCCGGAGGGTGTCAGGGCAATCACAATGTAGTATATCGGATATCAGGAGGGAGTTGGGAAGATTGGGCAATACCGGGTGCAACATGCAAATGGTGTCAGGGGTAATTCACCACACTTCAGAAGGCATCCTGACGAGGTCCAGACATGAAGTAGTAGCATCAAGATGAGATGTCATGGTCGAGGTGAAATCTGGGCACATCGTGTATGCAGGGGGGGATCCAGACGAGAGGAGCGTCACGTAAAAAGAATCTAGATGGAAAAGCCTGATAATAGGCGGCGCCAGGGTGTGTATCGTGAGTATTGTGGAATCCCGATGCACACAGGCAAGGATGCAATGTCAGGGTAGAAGACGCCAGAATTAGGTGTCACTACAATGTAAGAGCTTAGGATCAAGTAGCATCCGGATGCAACAGGCTAGGATCAGATAGTGTTACGATGCAACACCCGAGAATCAAATGTTGATAGGATGCAACACCCGAGGATCAGACATTGTTAGGATGCAAGAGCGCAGAATCAGATGTTGTCAGGGCGCACCTGGCGTAGGGGTCCATGCCCAGACACTATCAGGATGCACCAGGCACACGACTCGACGTCAGGACGCGACGTCGGCTCGACAGTATGTCCTGGTTAATGGTTATCATTACGGGCACCCTGTGCATCAGACACACAGGACACACTGGGCGCAAGATAATATTTTTGCTGATGAAATATACAGTACTTTTTTTCCAAATAGGAGTGTTTGGCACTCATTTCTTTTCTCCATATTTCAGAGTTTGAGAGGTTAAAAATGCAGACAGGGTTAATATAAAGTTGTAAAAACCTAAATATTTGCATGTCACCTATAATATAGATGAGTGAAAAACTCTAAACAGAGGTCCTTTGGCAATAAAAGGAGTTCAAAGGACCCCCTTTAATACATATTTTCCTTCTTGTAACCCTAAAAATTTCACACTTCCCACACAAGAAAAAAAAATGGAGAATAAAAATATGGAGCTCTATATGAAAAAATGGTGAATTTCACTGTGTGCCAAATAGACCTCCATATTTTTATATTTATATGGAGGTAGAAATGCCATATTTGTTAGAAATATACGATTTTTACAGTATGTCAAACAGGGCCTTAGTATTTTTTGTTAATTCATTCAAACTATAATAGATTTTTTATCCATTGATAATAATAAATTAAATGATTGCCTATTTTTATCAACTATATACTTTACAATTCTTTCTATACTAGTATCTCTATTCCTTCCCTCTTATATGACTACAAAAATCTATTTTAGTATCTAAGTTATACATTTTGTTATACTAGCAGATAGCTAATTCTCTTCTGGAAATAGAAAAATATTCTCTACTGTCATGTTTCTCCATTCTAGCTACTATTATGAATAAAGCATAATTATTTCACCTTGTTTAAATAGAAATATTGATCTCAGATATTTTATTTTATAAAAAGATATAATTGTTTATTTGATAGGATATTTTTTAAACAGGTTTTTTTTATCTATGGACATTATTTCTATTATATGCTCTCAGGTGTATTTAGTAATATATCTGAAGTACTGTAGTTTCTAATATGATATTATGTTTCTTTTTTATTCCATTTTAACAGACTTTTATAAAGTTCTAAAAGCAGATTATATTCTTATTATATTGTAGAACATATTTCCATTTCTGCAGCAATATTTTAACTACCAACTAGGTGATGCAGTGTGAGATTGAGGAAAAAATATGACACCACTTATGTTCGACTCAGTAGTATATCATACATGAGCTGTTGCATTGTGAAATGCCTGTTGTTGCTAAGGTAAAAGGGAACTCACAAAAATAATTAATTATTGCAGAAGACTGAAAGATTAATTCTTGTATACATTAGATATTTTTAATATTATTATTTTAACTATAGTAATATATCTAATCAATACTATCTGTTATTTCAACTGTAACCCTTTTAATAACTATAAAGTTTTCTCAGATATAATACAACTGCCTCTATTAGTCCTATCACCACCCCCATAAAAATGGAATAAACTAACCATGAAAATCCCAAACATATTGAACTAATTGTAAACCCTAGTACACAAAGAACCTGTGCTAGGAGGCAATACTTGAAACAAGTAAATATGACAGCACTTGTAAGTTAGAGGACATACTTATGATCTATGATGCAAACATTTTTTCTGAAATACCTTTTTAGTTCACAGCTAATAGTATTAAGTCAAGGTTACAGCTTATGAGGCCCAGGTGCAGGTAAAGGAACCTAGTACCAAGGCACTACATCTGCAAAAATTTCAGGAAAGAAAAAAAATACACTACTTACAGGGTTAAGGAGTGTGAGAAAGGTCTGAAATAGTACAGCCAATACTAAATGAATTACAAACTAGTATCCAAGAGGTTAAATAGGGTACCACTGATCAGTTAAGGCAGTACTATAAGAATTGGGTACAATAACTACATTCTCAATATCAACCTTGTAATAAGCAACTCCAAATATTAGAAGTAGCAATGAAAGAAATGAGAAAGCTCATATCTGCTGGCAAGAGTAGAGGTGAAAAGAGACCTATTGGTCTATATTTTACATGGTATTATCAAGTGTATCTCTTCTTGAAGTTGCAAGTAGGGAATGAAAAGAAAGCTCTACTAAGTGAAGATTCATTCACTGGAGTAAAATATGTCCTACAATTATAGAAGACCTTAACACAAAGAGTAGTAGATGGTGGTGGGTAGAGAAGGAGAGTTAAGAACTGTATTGTGACAAACTACCACTGCTAGACATAGTAGGGAATATCTACCTTAATGTCCTTGATGTTACTGAGTCAAGCTACAGATATCTCAATCAAGCAATGATAGTAGTAGAATATTATAACTGTTTACAGGGTCACCCAAATGCCAATCAGAGCCTTGATCTCACCCTTCGAGATATAGGATGGATGCATATTGGGACTATTGTAGTGAAATAAGTACTACTAGCCTATGTATATAAGTGATTATACAAGAAAACTAAATAACAGGAAAGTTCTAGGCTTTATATATCCATCACTAGCCTTCTCAATATCCAAGCATGTACATAATTGAACCATTTCACAGCTATCTCCTAACCTTCTAAATTCCTCCTCTGAAATACCATTAATGAGATGGCTGTTGAACAATAAATAACATAATCATATTAAGGAAATCCTCCTACTTACTACCATTAATCTGGCTACCATACACACTCAAATATATAATGTAATCATATAACAGATAAAACTATATAATAAAGGAAACCTATTCTTCGACTTCTTCCAATATGGGGAAGAGTCATTGTGACCAGTAGAGCTGTAGTTGTACATATTCATACATCATCTGGTTGACCTCTTTAGTGATTTTGGTTAAGATATAATTTATCTCAGCTCTTGAGTTGCATAGATATATGCAAGAAGCATGACTGCTAGTGAGGACACTAGCATTTAGTATGTAAAAATGACAATCTGTGATATGCATCATGTAAAGCCCCTCGTTAGAAGTGTTTGTGATCACCTTATTAAGCAATAACACCTCGCTAAATGCCACCTCACCAAGTTGATTGTGGCTGTACCTGCTACCTATTTTCACAACAGTGTCGTGAAAATCCACCACCTCCTTTTAATAATTTACCCATTCTCTAAATTTCCAATGGTTAATCGATCTGGATATACATCAAAAAAAAAAAAGCGAAACCCAAAGATGGCCCAAAGAGAAATGACCAATGTTGAAAAAGGCATGATCATCGGATTTTTCTACTGCCTCCAGAATATTGCCCTTGTTGCTCAAATTATTGGACAGCCATGGACAACTATTAAAAACTTCCTTACTCATGTATGTGAGCATCTAACACTGGATAATCTTTCTCACCCTGGTCACACACCCATTCTCAGCCAGCGACAGTATAACACAATCATCTGGGCAGCCAAATCCAACCAGAAAATGAAGAGATCAGATTTCAGGGATAAATATGCACTGGGTGTTTCTCTTTCTACTGGTTTGTACTCCTATGAGTGATAGGACATGATTCTCTAACAAATTTATAGTAGATAGAGTACTCAGAGAAGCCAATATCAAGAAATGGCTGGCCAAATCAAGACCAAAGCTCAAGCCTGAGTATATTGCTAAGAGATGGAAGTGAGCTACAGCTTATAAGGATTGGACAGCTGAGGATTTTGAGAGAGTTATCTGGAGTGATGAGTGTAGTGTGGAGAAATCCAAGGATCCAAGGCAGCAGTGAGTTTTCAGAGAACCTGGGGAGCAGTGGCTTGCAGAGTGCATCCACCTAAAGGAAAAGGATAAGGGTATTTCACTTATGGTATGGGGATGCTTTTGGGGCAAGAGAAAACGTTTTTTGGTTCCTATTATCCAAAATATCAACAAGACCAGGTATGTTAGGCTCTTAAGAAGGTATCATTTTCCTGTAATTCATCAAATGATTTCTTTTGGTATGCAACTTGAAGATATTCTTTTTCAGCAAGACAATGCTCCTGTTCACAAGGCTTATAATGTTATGGCATAGTTGGAGAGAAATTGTATTGAAGTGGTGGAACACCACCATTACTCCCTTGATTTAAATCCTATTGAGCATGCATGGGTTGAGCTTAAAAAGCAATTACATCAGCAGTATCCAAGGATTGGAGATACCCCAGGAGGAAAAGAAGCTATTAACAAGAGGCTTGCACAAGTATTACCTTTGGTTTGGGAGACAATTCCTGAAGAATTTTTTGAAAAGTTGTGGAAATCAATGCCTGATAGAGTAACTGCAGTATTGGAAGCAAAGGGAGGTTATACAAGGTATTAGCTAGTTTTATTTATTATTTTCTTACTCTAAAATATATACAGTAGATGATTGATTATTGATTGTTGTTGATTATTGAGGAGGGGACTCGGAGTAAGCGCACACACCCGCACACCCATTGACAACCCCATCATTGACAACCCCACTGTTGACCCACCACATTATGGTGCAACCCCAATTAAACATGTCTCAGATCACAAACACTTCTGATGAGGGGCTGTATCAAGAACTAAAGTAGGTCACAAAGTACCAAATACCAAAGTCTAATACTGGTAAGAACAGTAGAATTATAAGCCTACTGGATGATGCAGATACTATGCTGGCTGTCAGGTAGCAGCATAAGGAGCACATGTCATAGGGTTATGGTTATTGAGTTGCTTCCTTCTTAATAAATATGATTGAGTGGAAAAGCTCTTGTAATACTGTATAGGTTATCACTATCTGTTTGACTGGATACTATTCATGGGATACATAAGAGGATATAGGGTGTGCTCTAGGAGAAGAGCTATCTTCTCATACCAGAATCATGCAAGATAGATAAGAACTGGAGGAGTTACTGAGGTAATATTAAAGGAGTAGTTTAGAGCCTTCCAGAGAGTCCCAGGATGGCCCAGAAGATATCAAGTCACCTCTGGGTAGGCAAATACATGAAGACACAATTCATGCCCGATTATTATAAGACTATTAGGGTTATTAGAGAACTCTAAAAGCATGATTCTTAAAACAGCAGGTGTACTTCAGGGAGTTAGCTGTGGGTAGAACCCATTAAGCCAATCACTAAGGTACCTTATTAGGAGTCTGAGAGTCAAGTAGACTTTCCTATCAAGTGAAGACTTGATTAGACTAAAGTACTAGAAGGTTCAGCTCAATCATAAGAGCTATGTCTACTAAAGGCTTACATAGATGAAATGCATATAGGTAGAAGAGTTTATTAGTGGTATATCTTTTCAGTTGTATGATAGTTCACTACTAGCATGTCAATGATATGAAGAGTTTTATTCCCTACAATATTCTTAGAGATGCAGTGCTTGAAATACTTCATGTTTGCAAGAGATTTTAGTCAGAGTGGGCCAGCATCTGCAAAGGGATAATATCCTTAGTAGTGTATATTGGTCAGCCTATAGGAGATGAGTGTACTCATGATTAGTTAGAGTAATGATGGGTAGGAACTGATAGTATATGATATTCTACTTAAACTATATATGAGTCTCACTCTACTCTAGCAATCAACTACCTCTCAAGAAACTTACTGAGTGAAGCTGGGGCTTAACAATATTAAGTTTTACTGTTTTAATTCTTCCCACTCTACTATTGATTATCACTTTTGATCTTTGAGTCATTTCAGTGCAGTTACAAACTAGGGATTCATCTTCCCTTAGGGAACCCTGATTATATATTGATACCAATCATCTAAATGGAGGATATATACAGTAAATAGCCTTTTCAGATCCAACTCCTAAATGCTTGAAAGTAGTCTTTACTGAGCATAGTCTATAGCCTAGACATCTTCAATGCTTCATTGTGTGGTACTCCATCTAGTCAACAACTGGGAAAGGTATAAAGCCTAATCTACAATGCCTCTATGGAGGCAACTGCTGTACTGGAGCACTTTAGACAGCACAACTAGACTTCAGAAATCAGACCAGTCAAGTTAAAGAGGTAATTCTGACTGCAAGCCATGATGTTATTGTTTATCCTGCATTCTATTATGAGCTTAACTCTATTCAATACTATTGGAGTGAAGCAAAGGTTTATACTAGAAGTAACTATCAATATGACTTTGAAGCTTTGAAATGTATAGTATGAGAAGTATTAGCTGCAGTATTAAATAAGGTAATAGGGAAGTATTGGGCAAAATCTTATTGAATTACAGAGGTAAATCATAGTAAGGTTATTTATACTTCGATAGAGTATGAAAATCTTATTAGTAGAAAGTATAAGTCCTATAGATACTAGGTGAATAATATATCTATTGATTAAGTAGAAGATATAATTTGCCTTGAAATTAGTATAAAAATAAAAGTTCTTTCTAAATTCACTTATAAATTGGATGTTATAATTATTATTATTTAAATAAAATAAAAATAAAATAAATACCAATAATATGGTATGAATTGAACTGGGGGTCTTCTGCAATAATTGCTTTTATGAGTTACCCTTTATCTTGGCAATAACAGGCATTTCACAATGCAACAGCTCAGGTACATGCTGTAAATGCTTTGCACTATACTGTGATCATAGTCCCAGCCAAGCATGGATTGCATTACAACTTTGACACATTGTCTCTCATCATGGAATATCACTCTTTGCAACAGCTCTTGATTTCAGGTGTCCTGAAACACAATCCTTTTTCCACCCACCCACCTTGATCGACACCCCTGATCCTCGTTTTGCCACCCAAAGTTTTCCGTCCTTAATGACCATACCCGAGTACAAGTACATGGAACTTGCAACGGAAAAGGTTCACAGCCGAGATAGATAGAAATTAGTAATACTTACTATCACGTCAATGAGTCGTTAATTCAACTTAATTGAGGTTGTCAACGTTTGTGATAACAGGGTTCTTCCATTCAGTTGATGATAACGGTCACACCTTATCGCCGGTATTAAGACTTTCAATCAACACCACCCACGAGCACTCGCAGATCGGCTCAAGACTCAAATATCTCGTACTTTGATAGAGTTGCGCTATCGCTCACTATTTTTCATGCATATCTAACTCTCTACTCTAGGCAAGATACTCCCATAGAAAAGTATAGACTATTTTAAGCGTTTGTACTCAGTATCGATGCAAGGCGCTTGATAGCCTCAGATCATACTAACGTGAGTTTATGGGCCTAGCGTTGGCGTACGTTAAACCAGTCATGATACCACAGAACAGAAACTTCACGGAGGTGAAACCAGTGAGGTTCCACAAATATTATCATCTCCGATCACCAACAGCGTGGGTAACTTGGCGGCTCTAACGAGCATAAATAACTAACTCTTGGTATTGTCTACCGCGCTTCAGTTACTGTAATGGTTTCGGATCTTTTATGCTCCAGTTTTACCACTGCAGCCATGGAAGGTAAAAAAACAAAGACAAGCTAGAAAACTATAATAAACCTGGGAGTTTGTACTGGAGTAGGTTCGACAGAACAAGCCTAAATCAAACACTTGGGCGCAAAACGACCAAAAACGAGAATTAAAAATAATTAAAAAGAAAATAGATAAAAAAGGGCCATTTTGGGTACAGGAGGCATTGATGGTCCAACTTTGAGATGCCCACTAGAGTGAAGTAGTACTACCATAAGAACTCACGAAATCCACTATCTCCATCACCCCTTGTAATCTCAGGATTCAGAGACAAAAGCTCCAGAGAAGGATTAGCTCTTTCCAGAAGCGGTATAAGATCAGCCGTGAGGCCATGTTGGATCTCATTAACTGGTATTCACAATTCTATTAACCTGTCAATCTAAACCAATTGTGGGCTGACCAGCTGATAATCTGATAGTGGATTTCACAAGTTCTTACAGTAGGCTAATAAACAGTGCTTATTTACCTATGTCTATATGTATGTATAGGCAATCTATTCAAGTGTGTATAGTCATGTCTAATAAGTCCTCATACATACTTTATTACTACTATAACCTTTCCAAAAGATTTTATTACTTATTACATAACCCACAATTTGGTTTTTATACCAATAAACTAATGCCATACACATTTTGAGTAGGCTTTACTATGTCTTTTCACAATGGCACTGATCTACTATAAGAGGAGGTTAAGGTGTTGAGGAAGAGGATACAAGAGCTGGAAATTCAATTGTAGCTTACATTGAGGGAGATTACTCCTATACTATTGAGAACCAAGAGGGGGCATTCTGCTCCTACCTAACTCAGAACCATCTATGAGAGTATGCCTTTGGCATTGAGGGCACTTGTGCAAAAGCCTAGCACTTGGGCTCAAGTCATGGGAGAAGGGAAGAAGAGGAAGGTTGAGGATGAAAAAAAGGTGGGAAGTATGCTTAACTATAAAGAAAATAAAGGAAGGAGGATTCCAGTGATGGTTAAAGTCAATCATGAAGGTCAGGATATTATGATTGATGGAGTGGTTGAGGGATTAAAAGAGGCAGGTTTTGTAAGTTATAAGGGAGTGAAGCAGTTGGTAGCAGAGGAGAAGAGGGAAAAGAGGATGAAATAAGGGCACAAGTTATCCACTGGGGTGGTAAGGGTATGGGAGAGGGATAGGGTAGAGGAACTACACTATGCTAGCTTCTGGGTTGGTGGGGTATTGTCACAGATCATTATTTTCACATACCAAATGCTAGTGGTATCACTGGTAGTCATGCTCCTCGCATACATCTATGTGAAGCTGAGATAAATTGTATCTCCACTAAGATTGCTCAAGAGCTCAACCAGATGACACACGAATATGTGCAGCTACAGCTCTACTAGTTTTGACAACTCTTCAGTATTCTGGAAGTGGAGGAATAGGTTTCCTTTATTATATAGTTTTATTTGTTATATGATTATGTTATAGGATGGGGTTGTTATAACAACCAGATTAATGGCAGCAGGCAGGAGGATTTTCTTAAGTATGATTATATTATTTGTTGTTTATAGCAGCCATCATATTAATGGTATTTCTGTGGAGGAATTAGGGTAGTTGGGAGATGGCTGGAAAATAATTACATATGCATTTGAATAATCAGGAGGTTGACGATAGATATATAAAGCCTGGGACCTTTATGTTGTTTTGTTTCCTTATACAATCACTTATACATATAAGCTACTACTTAGTTCACATACTATAGTCCCATATGCATCTAACCTATATCTCAAAGGGTGAGAAGAAGGCTCTGCTCAACATTGGGTGGTCCTGTGAACAGTTATATCATTCTACTACGATTGTTACTTGATTGAGATATCTGTGGCCTGACCCAGTAATATCAAGAGTGACAGAGCAGACATTCCCTACTGTATCAAGAAGTGGTGGTTTGTTATATTTGATTGTGCCTACCTTTTAGTACCAAATATCACCATAGTGACCTTCAATCTTGAAGACCTTGGCCATGGCACTCTCAAGAACTGGTTCATCAATCCACAGTCTAGTCACTCCATTACCACCTGGGTCACCTGGAGAACCAGAAACACCAGACAATACAAGAACTGCCTGACAATCTGTGTCATTCAGAGACACTCCATCCAAACTACCTGATATGTCAGGAGCAGGAGAAGCCAGCAACCTCTAAGGGAGTACCTACATGTCAAGTAAACAATTAATACAATTTACGGCCCAAATACATGCCAGAATCTAAGAAAACGCAGGCAGTAATGGAGGGGGCATCAAGTCAAAAGAGCCAGAAGAATTCAAAGGAGAACCAACCAAGCTTTGCAGCTTCTTGGCTAACCTACAGCTCATATTCAACATACAACCCTGCAAATATGAGATGGATGCAGCAAAAATCAATTATGCTCAGACCCACTTCAGAGGCAAGGCCCTCAACTGGCTGGTACCCGTTATAGGGGGATGAATGCCAGTACCATGGATAACTTATGCAACATTTAAAAAAGTACTACAAGATATGTTCAGAGATAAGCAAGCTAAAAAAAGGGCAGCTAATGCCATGGACAAGACCAAACATGGGTCTCGAGCCTTCAGCGAGTACTAGTTAGACTTCAGACTACTTATAACAGAAGTAGACTACACAGACGAAGGGTATCTCTATTACCTCCAGAAAGGAACCAGTAATGAACTGTTAGAGTACTACCAAAATCAGTATGAAACTTTTGCAACACCAGCCACCTTTACAGATTGGATAATACAGTAGGAAGCAAAGATCCAATCAGTCTGACAGATGAAGGGAATCAGCCAACAATCATATGAACCCCAAAATAATAGTTCCCCAAAACCTCCACAATTCAAACCCCTAATGACATCACAGGGAGGTTAAACTATGGACATTGATGCCAATAGATTCTCAAGGCTTCCCAAACTAGAAAAGCAGGAATATGATAGATGCAGAAGGGAGAATCTATACCTATGATATGGTAAAGCAGGTCACAGAGCAAAAGAATACTGAGGAAGAGCAAATACATTCAAGACTAATATAGCAAAAACTGAGCATTTAAATGATGAGGGCCTGCAGGACACAGCAGACTGCTAGGCCCCCGACCAATGATGCTGCAAGTAACTTCTTTTGAAGTTATATCAAAGGACCAAGATCATGTTTCACAAATTATACTACAGGCATATACCCCCAATGAAGACATGGAAGAAAAACTCCACATTATGATCAATAGTGGAGCCAGATAACTTTATAGACCTTGAAAGTGCTACCAGACTCAATTTAATGATAACAAGACAAAATGATATCCCCCTCCATACAGTAATGGGAGAATTGCAATTTACAATCACCTATCATGTACAACTACCATTAAGAATAGAGAGTCATTATAAAACAGTCAAACTACATGTAATGAAACTTGAACACCAAGGAATCATACTTGGGATGCCATGACTAGTCAAGTATGGACTAGCTATGGACTGGAGAAGCAAGAGGGTGCAATTCACATTGCCCTTTTATGCAAAAGATTACCTCAAAAGTATACCCTAAAGCAAAGAGGTTGATGAGAGCCAAGCCATAGAAGCACAATTAAAGACAGCAATCCTCAAGCCTTGAGGGCTGAAACAGGGTCACAAAGCCTATGAAGTAACAGGTATGAAGCATACTCTAGAACCTACAAGGTTGGAACAGAGTACAAGAGCCAATGAGGTATGAGTCACTGTACAGGAACAGCCTAAAAACCTAGACATACTCAAAAGTGACAAGTTCCTGACTGGCAACCCAGCCAAGGTTATCGCGGTAGTGGAGAGCACTATAAGTCAGTGAATTGCTGAAAACTATATGAAGGGAGGATCTAACGAGATCTCCTTACTCAAAACAATACCTGCTGAGTATCACGAATTCCTGGACATATTTGAGGAACAAGAAAGAAAGGATCTACCACCTACAAGAATAGGAATAGACCATGAGATTATACTAAAAGAAGGAAAGACAGCACCAGTCAATATGATCTACAAACTATCAGAAAAAGAAGCCCAAGAAGCCAAAAACTACATTGACAAAATCCTAGCTAGAGGATGGATCTGGGAATCCACCTCCCTAGCAGCAGCACCAATCCTCTTCATCATGAAGAAGGATGGAGAACTATGACTTTATGCAGAGTGCAGGGAACTAAATGAAGTCATGATCAACGATCAATATCCATTGCCTCTCATATCAAGCATACTAGACTGACTAGCAGTAGCTAAATACTATACAAAGTTAGACATCAATGATGCCTACTACAATATCAGGATCAAAGAAGGGGATGAATGGAAAACAGCCTTCAAAACAACCCCTGGACTTGTCAAATATCTAGTCATGCCATTCAGTCTCACCAATGCTCCAGTGATATTCCAAAGGTAGATTAACCATACCCAGAACCCAGTAATAGATATATGCTGCATCATATACTTAGATGACATCCTAATATACTCTGAAACTCTGGAATAACATATCCAAGATATCATCAAAGTATTCAAACTCCTAAGAATACATGAGGTTAAGCTAAAGTATTACAAACCTGGCATGGTTTGTAATGGTTTCTCATGACATACAATTGTATGTCATAGTATTTTATTTTGTTAAAGGTTTTTGCACATGACTCAGTGGAGTTATATGATATTATATTTTTGTACTATAACTCACATACGAGTCATAGGGTCTCACATGACTCACAGTTGTAAGTCATAGTTATTTATATTTGAATTTTATTGGTATGTTGAGCATTGACTCATATGTGTGCATATGAGTCACAAGGGTTAAGAGGCATGACTTTGTTTATACTAGTCATGAGGTTTCGTACATGACACCTTTAAGGTCATGGGACTTTCATGCATGAACAAGTATAGTCATGACGTTATATGTTACGTGAGTGTATGAGTCACAGTTGTGACTCATCTAATTTGTAAGCAAGTTGCTGGGAGAACTATATAAGAAGGTCAATAGGACCTGATAGTTAGTTCTTCATGCAACCACCTAAGTTATTTCCTATCTTATAAGTTATCAATAAAAAACCTTTATACTCTTTATCTACAAGACCAACTATCACAAAGAAGGAACAAGACTAATATTAGTTGGTACTATAAGGACTTAGTATTGGCAACAGTCAATATCTAAAATGTAGTGTAAGACAATGAAGTATTAGAACTCTGAAAGGAGGAGAGAAGTCAAGGTAAGTATCTCCCCAACTAAGGAAGAAGAAAACAGAAATCATTGCCTGGTGTGAGATATAAGCTAGGAGAGATCTTATAGCCAATCGTAATATTTGGTTGCATCTCACAGCAACACCCAACAACAAAACAGATTTTGAATACGATGATCAGTCCTTAGAACTTCCAGAGGTCGCACAACAACTTCCAAGAACAGCTTCAGAAAGAGGGAGAACACCAAGTCCAGTTACACCAGAAGAAGGATCACAACATAATGAATCTTCAAGCAAGGATGAAGAAAGAGAAGTAAGAATGTCAGCTGCAGGACAAGCACAAGGTATTATAAACCTGGTATGGTTTGTAATGGTTTCACATGACATACAATTGTATGTCATAATATTTCATTTATTAAAAGTTTTACACATGACTCAGTTGAGTCATACGATAGTATGTTTTCACACTATGACTCACATATGAGTCATAGGGCCTCACATAACTTGCAGTTACGAGTCATAGTTATTTATGTTTGAATTTGATTGGTATATTGAGCATTGACTCATATGTATGCATATGAGTCATAAGGATTAAGAGGTATGACTTCATTTATACAAGTCATGAGGTTTCATACATGACCCCTTTAAGGTCATTGGACTTTCATGCATGACCAAGTATGGTCATGAGGTTATATGTTATGCAAGTGTATGAGTCACAGTTGTGACTCATTTGATTTGTAAGTGGGTTGCTGGAAGACCTATATAAGGAGGTCAATAGGACCTGATAGTTAGTTCTTCACGCAACCACCTAAGTTATTTCCTATCTGATAAGTTATCAATAAAACACCTTTATGCTCTTTATCTACAAGACCAACAGCCATGTAGGAGAAACAACACTAATACTAGTTGGTGCTATAAGGGCTTAGTATTGGCAATGGTCAATATCTAAGACATAGTGTAAGACAACAAGTGTTAGAATTCTCAAAGGAAGGAGAATACAATAGAAGGTAAGTAAGATTACATCTAAGAGAAGCTAACTACAGACTTGTTGCCTGTTGAGAAGATATAAGCTAGGAGAGATTGCATAGCTGATCGTAACACAAGGCTCAGAATAGGCCACAGGCCTAAGACCAGATCCATCAGAAGGAGAATGATTTAGACAAGGCTTGGGACAAGCCTCAGGCCCAAGACTGGATCCACCCCCAGCAGAAGAAGAACCACTTAGACAACTAGCTCAAATACTATGGACAATGAACAGTCTGAAGCTGAAGGTTAAACCACCAAGTACCTACACAGGAGATCAACAAGAATTTAGGAGTTGGCTGGCAGAACTGCAAATCTACTTCCAAGCGGTGGGATGGGCACAAGAACATGACAAAGAGAAGATCACCTATGTGTCTAGCCTATTATGGAAAGATACAAGTGCGTGGCTCACACTCTATATGGAAGGAATCAGAACAAAAAATTGGAACAACTGGGAAGAATTCAAGGAGGCAATCAAAGTCCAATTTTGAGAAATCAATCCAAAAGGAGCAGCAAGGATATGGCTTAAAAACATGACTCAAGGAAACCAGACCATGACGGAATACTGGAACAAATTTAGACTAGCCCAAACAGAAGCAGAACTAAATGACACAACAGCAGAAGAATGGCTATACACAGGCACAAGCCCAAAATTGTAAGACGAATTCAACCACCATGATCAGACAATCATGGGAGTCAAAGAATTAGCAATATAGGCTATGGGCAAGGAAATTCGACTAGCCACACTGAAAAATCTACACCAAGCAAGGAAACCCAAGATAGAGACATACAACAGCCTGAGAAACAACAATGGTACCTTTAAGGTGGTACCTAAAGAAACTCCATGAGGGGATCCTATGGATCTAGACACAATAAACCGAAGAAGGTACCAAAGGTTACCCCAGGAAGATTGGAAAAAATGCATGATAGAAGGATTATGGTATCAATGTGGAAAGAAGGGACATATGGTAAAAGATTGTCGAGTCCAAAAGGCCAATATCAATAAGTCCAAGATCAGGAGAATGGAAGTGGAGAAAGAACAAGAAGAGGCTTTAAATGACGAAAGTCCCCAGGAATAGATGGTCCTGGAGACAACAGGATGAAACTCATCAAAAAAAAGGATGACATCCCCAGGAAGGGATGGACCAGGGGACAGCAAGATAAAAACTATCAAAATAGAACACCTCAACTCAACAATCACAAACAAAGAACTACGAAACCTCAAATCAGACCATATTATGGTCAAAGTACAACTCTATAATAGACAAAAGCAAATATCAACAAATGCGATGATAGACTCAGGGGCAACTGAAGATTTCATAGACTGCAACTTCACTATGAGCCATCAGTTACCCCCTGACAAAGATCGAAAAACCAAGGGATATATACATGGTGGATGGAATTGTGTCAGACGCAGGACCTATCACCCATGTTACAGAAATCCCTATGGACATCGAAAGCCATAAAGAGAAAGTAACTGCCCTAGTAGTGAACCTTGCCAAACACAAAGCCATCCTTAGTATGACATAGTTAAAAGAACACAACCCAAGGATTAACTAGAGAGAAGAAGAAATCACCTTCAATAGCAATAGTTGTAAGGCTGTATGCCTTGATGCATCCCCAATGCTATATGCAATACCCAAAAAGAAAGCAATTCAGGAAAATCTGAAAAGTCGGATTTTAAGGATCAGCACTAAAGAAGGACCCAACTATGAAGTTGTGGTCAAAAAGCTAAGACAGTATGCAAAATTACCTATGAAAGGTTCACAAAAGGCTGCAGGCAGTGACCTATTCGGCATCAAAGGAGCCATAGTCCCTACAAGAGAACAAAGTCTCATCAGGACAGGAATCTCAATGGGAATTTCAGAGAACACCTATGCCTGCATTGTACCCAGAAGTGGTTTGGCAAGCAAAAACAGCCTCACCATTAACGCTGGAGTCATAGATGCAGGCTACACAGCAGATATCCAGCCCCTGTTAGCAAACCTGTCAGAAGTGGATTATGAGGTCCACAAAGGGGATAGGATTGCACAGATAATTATCAAAAAAATAGTCTCAACACCCTTCAAGGAAGTACAACAACTCCAACCCATAGAAAGGAGTGACCAAGGATTCGGCAGCACAGATCACCAAGAAGAAGGACCAACTCAGGACAAGAAAAAGCCATCAATAGCTTTTATCTCAGTACAAGTATTTGGTAGGATACACAAAAAAGGAGAAATCACAGGAATCCTGAAGTGGGATGATGCAAGACTTATGCTAGTGGCTACAACTATCAGCACTGAGCTAGCATTGCAAAAGAAAGGAAAAAGTGGAAAAGAAACCTTGAAGCAAATAGTGCCTAAGTAATATTATAGTTTCTTAGACATATTTGAAGAAAAAGAAAGAACTGAATTACCACCACACCTGGCAGTAAACTACAAAATCGAAATGGAAGCACTGCCACCATTTATGAAGCTTTATCCCTTAAGAGGGGAAGAACTTAAGGAACTCAGAGAAAACCTGGAAAAGAATCTAGAATGACAATGGATAAGACCTTCGTCCTCATCAGTAGGAGCATCCATACTCTTCGTCAAGAAAAAAGATGGGGGCTTAAGGCTCTGTGTGGACTACAGGGGCCTAAACGCAGTATCAAAAAAGGACCGATACCCATTACCGTTGATAAGTTAAGCCTTCGATTCACTGCAAACGGCGAAGTATTTCACCAAACTCGACATCAAGAATGCATACCAACATATACAGATTGCCAAAGGAGACTAATAGAAGACAGCATTCAGGACACAATATGGACTATATGAATATATGGTCAAGCTATTTAGATTAGCCAATGCACCGGTAACCTTTCAATGATGGGTCAACAATACACTCAGCAAATACTTGGATGTCAACTGCATAGCTTACCTTGATGACCTATTGGTATATTCGGATACCATGGAACAACACTGAAAAGATGTAGCCATGATACTAGTAAAGCTCAAGGAAATTGGAGTTCACCTGAAACCCATGAAATGCGAATTCCACAAAGAAGAAACTGAATACCTAGAATTCATCATTAACTCTGAAGGAGTATGAATGGACCCTACTGAAACAGATGCGATAAAAGTATAGACAACACCGGAGAAAGTCAAAGACATCCAAAGCTTTTTAGGATTCTGTAACTTCTACCAATGATTCATAGAAGGATTGAGCAGAATAGCAAAGCCACTGTACAACAGGACAAAGAAGAATCAGAAGTGGGAATGGAGAGAGCCAGAGCAAAGCGCCTTTGAAGGTCTTAAGGAAAGACTCACCACAACTCTAATACTAAGACACTTCAACCCAGAGGCACCCATTATGATTGAAACAGATGCATCCAATTATGTCTGTTCTGGAATAATATTACAACAAGATAAGGAGGGACTGTGGAAACTGATAGCCTACCAGTCAAAAACAATGACCAAGGCAGAATGTAACTATGACATCCATGATAAGGAACTCCTTGCAATCATGCAAGCCCTCAAGGAATGGAGGAAATATGCACAAGGAAGCCCACACACAGTCAAGATTCTTACAGACTACAAGAGCCTTATCTGGTTCACAACCACCAAGGCCCTGAATGAAAGACAAATACGATGAAGTCAGGAGCTCAGCCAATACAACATCAAAACCCAATATTGATCAGGCAAGGAAGGGGCAAAACTGGATGCCCTCACATGAAGAACAAATGACATACCAACAGAAGAAGATGACTACATTATGCAACAGCAAAAGATTCTACTACCCAATGAACAATTCCTCAAGGATGAAGGGTATACTTCAGGCTCAGAAGAAATCAACACTATGGAACGATGGACGATAGAAGATCAAGGAATGGAAAAGAATATCAAAGAAAAAACATCACGAGATACCTTACTTCAAGATATTCGAAAAGCCATTGGAAGAAAAGATAAGGAATATCTGAAGGTTGTATTAGGGTCATGCAACTGGAAAGAGGGATATATGTGGTATGAAGGAAAAATCTAGTTACCAGAAGATGAACCGATAAGAACCAAAGCAATCAGAAGAAATCACAACACACCACAAAATGGACACAGTGGAAAAGCCAAGACATTGGAATTAACACAATGAACATACTACTGGCCCGGCATGTGCCAAGACATTAAGCGATATGTCAAAAACTGCAATATGTGTCAATGGATAAAACCAAGTCATCATGTGCCCTATGGACTACTGCATCCCCTGCAAATACAAGAAAAAAGATGGAAGTCTATCAGTATAGATTTCATTATAGACCTATCACTATCAAATGACTATGATGCTATATGGGTCATCGTGGATTGTCTGACCAAGATGGCTCATTTCATACCTTGTCGAAAGGATATGAAAACCAAACAATTTATGAAACTGTTTATGAAAAATATTTTCAAACTGCATAGATTACCGAAAGACATCATCAGCGATAGATGTTCAATATTCACATCAGACCTATGGAAAGAGATGACCAAAGGATTAGACATCACACGAAAGATAAGCATGGCATTTCATCCTCAAATGGATGGTCAAATGGAATGAACAAATGCCTTACTGGAACAATTCCTAAGGGCATATGTGGAATATGACCCAACAAGACTAGGAAGGATAGCTATCATTTGCGGAGTTTGTATACAATAATACAAGACAAGATGTTATCAAGACAACAACCTTCTATGTGAATTATGGACATCACCCCATCAACAAACCTATGGGATATACAGGTTTAACAGAAATATTGGAAAAGGACGACATCAGCCGACTATACAAACTCATCTAGACAGAAATATGAACAGCACAAGACAAAATGAGGGAAAACAACAATCGACACAGAAAACCTGATGCAAGACTGGAATCAGGAGATAAAGTCTGGTTAATTACAAAAGACATTCAGACCACAAGACCATCAAAGAAACTGGACTACCAGAAGATTGGACCATAGAGGATTATCGAAAAGATTGGAGAAAAAACTTATAAGCTAGACCTTCTGACCTCAATGAAAATGAAACATCCAGTCTTCTACCTCAGTAAACTTGAACTCTACTCAGACAATCCTCTACCCTCAAAAAAGAAACTTCCCCTCCTCCTATTGAGATAGAAAGAGAAGACAAATATGAACTCTAGCAAATTATTGATTCAAGTTTACATTACAGAAAACTACAATATCAGGCCAAGTGGACCAGCTACTCTGCACAACACGACCAAGAGTGGTACCCAGCAGAGAACTTCAACAATGCAGCCTCATCAGTCAGAGAATTCCACCGAAAATACCCAGGCAAGCCCGGTCAACCTGACAACTTGCCCAGAAAACCTATTTCCGCCAACAAGCCCCGAATTCAGTCCTTTGGACAATGATGAATGGATTGGCCTGGAGGACATGCCAATTCAGAGAAAAAACAACCCACATGCAGCAATGTCATGGACAGCATGCTACGAAGATGAGTGCCCCGTGCACAAAAGCAAGAAGGAAGGCAGCAGGTACTACCCATACTTGCATGACAGAACACCACCCTCATCACCCCCAATAATACCAATCAACTCCCTGCCAGCGAATTAAGCTGGAACTGGGAGGCCCAAGAACCTACCCCCTCAGCGAAGGTGGAGAAAAAGACTTTGAGGATGAAGTCAGGAAGGAAGGGGGGCAAAAAACCTTGGCCCAAGGAAAAAAAGGTGACATGGGCAGATCAGATGGAAAAACAACCTAGAACAAACCATTCTGCCTCCTTTGAGATAAAGGAAGCCTTAAGGAAGAGGATCAAGGAAATGGAGAATGAGTTGGGAAGAATCAGGAGGACCATAAAAAGAGCAATACATAGGCTAGATGTGTACAGAAAATGGTCTAAGGGAGAGATGAAAGGTAAGGACATCAGGATCCATGCCTTGGAGGAAGAGCTAGCAAGGGAATGCTATGCAAGGAAAGAGAAGGAGAAAAGGTTCAGCAGGATTGTAGGAGACATGGCACACATCCACAGGAACATCAGACGGGACGTGTACTATGACGAGTACCATCATAGATCCTCAAAGGACTGAGGATTTGGAGAGAGAGGAGCTAGTATTACAAACCTGGCATGGCTTGTAACAGCTTCACATGACATACGATTGTATGTCATAGTATTTTATTTTGTTAAAGGTTTTTGCACATGACTCAGTTGAGTTATACAATGTTATGTTTTCATACTATGACTCACATATGAGTCATAGGGTCTCACATACGAGTCATAGGGTCTCACATGACTTATAGTTGTGAGTCATAGTTATTTATATTTGAATTTGATGGGTATGTTGAGCATTGTGTTACAATCGGCTATAAGATCTCTCCTTTCTTATATCTCGCAACAGGCAATGAGCTTATTGTTAGCTTTTTTCCTGAGAGATAATACTCACCTATCTCTTGTTGTATTCTCTTTCCTTCGAGAATTCTCAATACTTGTTTTCTTACACTACGTCTTAGATATTGACCATTGTCAATAATAAGTCCATATAGTGCTAACTAGTATTGATTCTGTTCTTCTTCGTGATTGTTGGCCTTTGTAGTAAAGAGTGTAAAGGTGTTTTATTGATAACTTATAAGATAGGAAATAACTTAGGTGGTTGCGTGAAGAACTAACTGTCAGGTCCTATTGACCTCCTTATATAGTTCTTCCAGCAACCTGCTTACAAATCAAATGAGTCACAACTGTGACTCATGCACTTGCGTAACATATAACCTCATGACCATACTTGGTCATGTGCAAAAGTCCCATAACCTTAAAGGGGTCATGTGCAAAACCTCATGACTCGTATAAACAAAGTCATACCTTCTTAATCCTCATGACTCATAGGCGCACCTATGCGTCAACGCTCAACATACCAATCAAATTCAAACATAAACAACTATGACTCACAACTGTGAATCATGTGAGACCCTATGACTCATATGTGAGTCGTAGTGCAAAACACAATGTCATATGACTCAACTGAGTCATGTGCGAAAACCTTTAACAAATGAAATACTTATGACATACAATTGTATGTCATGTGAAACCATTACAAACCACGTCAGGTTTTTAATACATTGACTCATATGTGTGCATATGAGTCACAAGGATTAAGAGGCATGACTTCATTTATATGAGTCATGAGGTTTCGCACATGACCCCTTTAAGGTCATGGGACTTTCGTGCATGACCAAGTATGGTCATGAGGTTATATGTTATGCAAGTGCGTGAGTCACAGTTGTGACTCATTTGATTTGTAAGCGGGTTGCTGGAAGAACTATATAAGAAGGTCAATAGGACCTGATAGTTAGTTCTTCACACAACCACCTAAGTTATTTCCTATCTTATAAGTTATCAATAAAACACCTTTACTCTCTTTATCTACAAGACTAACTATCATAAAGAAGGAACAAGACTAATACCAGTTGGCACTACAAGGACTTAGTATTGGCAACAGTCAATATCTAAGATGTAGCATAAGACAACAAAGTATTAGAACTCTCAAAGGAGAAGAGAAGTCAAGGTAAGTATCCCCCTAACTAAGGAGGAAGAAAACAGAAGTCGTTGCCTGTTGTGAGATATAAGCTAGAAGAGATCTTATAGCTAATCGTAATATAAAGCCATTGAAATGCAAATTCTACACCTAGAAAACAGACTACCTAGGATTCATTATCACAGTGGAAGGAATGGAAATGGACCCCAAGAAAGCAGCAACAGTATCATGCTGACCAAAGCTACAAACAGTGAAAGATATTCAAAAATTCCTAGGATTCTGCAACTTCTACTGACAGTTCATACATGACTTCAGCAGCATTGCAACACCCCTCATGAAACTCACCAAAAAGTATAATAAATAGTAATAGTAATACGAACAAAATGAGGCTTTTGAATACTTCAAGAGCATTATGATAGAAATACTGATACTCATGCACTTTGACCCCTCAAAACAGATAATCCTGGAAACAGATGCCTCAGACTATATCTACTAGAGTGTTGGAGTACTCTCCTAAAGAGATACTGATAGAACTACCCACCCTATAGTATTTCCCTCAAAACCCATGACTGATGCAGAAAAGAACTACCATATTCATGACAAAGAATTGCTAGCTATCATTCAAGCATTCAAAGAATGGCAATGCTATATGGAAAGCAGATACCTAATCAAGATATTCATAGATCATGCCAATTTAATTCTATTTATGAGAAACAAAGAATTGAATAGAAGGCAAACCTGATAGGCAGAGAAGTTAACCAATTTCTACTTCAAGATTATATACAAAAAAGGAACACTGAATGGGAAAGTAGACACCCTAACTAGGATGCCAGGAGACATCCTGCAAAAAGAGGGAGCTGACTCTGAGTCCTCCAAAACTGCAACAATACTGAGCCCAAACTACTAGGAAGAAGAACCAATACAAGAGGACAATCACCTAGTAGCAGGAAACTCAAGAGGAGACATGGTCACGGCACCAAAATCAAAACCTCATGATGTATTACACTGGACTTTCTGCTATGATAATAACTGCATCACATACCAAGATGACAAGAAAGGAAGCAGCTATCGATAGAAGCTCAAAGTCATTACAGCAGTAACAGCCAAATACTATGAAGTAGAACTAAAAGAAGCAATGAAGGAAGATGACAAAATTCAACAGACAATGCAAGATTCAGAAACTGGAAAAACCATTAGCCAAGACACTGCACTCAGGCTTTATAAACTCATCAATAGAATCCTCACCAATGAAGACAAGATATGGATCTCTACTAACCCTAAGATCAGAATCGAAATCCTATAAACAAATCATGACAACATAATGGCAGGACATCAAGGAATGGCAAAGATATATGAAAAAATAGCAAGACAATACTACTGGCCCTCCATGAAGAAGGATATTGAAAGATATGTAAAAAAACTGCAACATTTGCCAATAGACAAAACCAACCAACCACTCCACCTTCAGATTGCTAAAAGTGCTCAAAGTACCTGAAAGACCTTGAAGTTCTATCAGCATAGACTTCATCACAGGTCTACCAAAATCAAACTATCATGATAGCATATAGGTAGTGGTAGACAGATTCACCAAAATGGCATACTTCATACCATGCAAAGAAATGATGAAAGTGCCAGAATTTGCAAAGCTATTTATGAAAACAATCTTCTCTCATCATGGACTTCCAAGAAACATAATCAGTGACAGAGGATAACTATTCACCTCACAATACTGAGAAAAACTGACAAAATACCTAGAAATCAAATGGAGCTCAAGTACAGCACTCCACTCCCAAACAGATGGGCAGACAGAATGAATCAATGCCATCTTAGAACAATACATATGCACATACTACAACTATCAACAGAATGACTGGTCAGAACTACTCCTGTTCACATAATTCACATACAATAACACTTATTAAGAAAGTATTAAAACTACCCCATTCTTCACAAATTATGTATACTATCCCAAAAAAGAAATATGAATCATCAAGGATATATCATCAAGACCAGTCAATATTAAGGCATATACAGACAAATTAGTACAACTGCATAAATCCCTCACTGCAGAAATGGTGTGGTCTCAGGCAAGATACAAAAAGTATACTGATAAGAAAAGATCGCCTGACCCCAACCTCTCAATTGGAGACAAAGTGTAGTTTCTCAAACATCATATCAAGACTATGAGAGTATCAGACAAACTTGATTACAAAAAACTCAGACCATTCTCTCTCTTGGTATGCATAGGCTCTAGAGCATATAAGTTGAACCTCCTGTTATCAATAAAGTTCCATCCTGTCTTCCACATTTTACTCCTCTAACCTTATCTTAATAACCCTCTCCCTCTTCAACATAAAGAAACCCCTCCACCCATCATCATAAATGATGAGAAAGAATATGAAATAGAAGCCATCATCAATTCAAGACTGTATCATAGCAAACTACAATACAAAGTGCAGTGGACTGGCTATGATCCTTCCCATGATCAAGAGTAGTACCTGGCCAATAACTTCACTAACTCACCTGAGTTAATCGAAGAATTCTATCAGAAATACCCACACAAACCTAAAGCAAACACTGCTCTATCCAGAAGACAGACATGCAATTTCCAACCCCAACAGTAAAGTTCAGGAACCAAGATAAATACTCAGTAGATGAAGAAACAATCCAAGCACTCCTCAAAGCAACAAAAGTTATCAAAAATCAAGATCCTCAGCATCTACCTACCCTAAGCAACCATCAAAGCATACTTCCTACAGAACTTATTAGAGTATTAGCATTGACAGCTCGAAATAATGATCAAGATGAAGAACTATAAATGGACTGCCCTATTGACTATCAAACATTCCACGCTTACTACAGGACTCTATAGCTGTATCAAGCTCAGCTTAGAGTACACCAAAGTCAAACAAAACTCATCGAACATCTACAGCCAAGAGTAAACCTACTTGAGGCCACTAACTATCATCTTGGTCATGAACATAATCAGCAAACTCAAACTATTGCAAAGCTTCAAAACCAAAACACATGTCTATAGAGCTCACAGATGCTACCTACGATTTTCACCTAATATTTCCACCCTACCGTAACTTTACCAATGATGCCTGGCCAGAACCCAACCCTGCTGAACACCCCTCAGCAGAATAAAACACTTTGACACCAATGGAACAGGCATCAAAGAAAAGAACGCATCAATCAGATGAAAGCCTTTGTGAACACAATGCATGAAAATGACAGATTAGATTTATCTCCATCAGTAGTGATGATGATACTATCCCAGACATCCTACAGGTTACTGCCTAGCCCACATGTAACCTCTTTGTACCTCCAAGAAGATACTTCTCAGTCTTTGAATCCATACAAGATCAATACCCAGAAGCTTCAACAGAGTTCAGGCATGAAAGGGGAGCTAATTTCACAGATCATTATTTTCACATACCAAATGCTAGTGGTATCACTGGTAGTCATGCTCCTCACATATATCTATGTGAAGCTGAGATCATTCTTATCTCCACTAAGATTACTCAAGAGCTCAACCAGATGCTACATGAATATGTGCAGCTACAGCTCTACTGGTCTTGATGACTCTTCGGTATTCTGGAAGAAGTGGAGGAATAGGTTTCCTTTGTTATATGGTTTTATTTGTTATATGATTATGTTATAGAATGAGGTTATTATAACAACTGGATTAATAGCAGTAGGCAGGAGGATTTCCTTAAGTATGATTATATTATTTGTTGTTTATACCAGCCATCATATTAATAGTATTTCTGTGGAGGAATTAGTGCAGTTGGGAGATGGCTAGGAAATTATTACATATGCATTTGATTAATCAAGAG
Organism: Choiromyces venosus 120613-1; assembly: GCA_003788595.2. NCBI lineage: Eukaryota > Fungi > Ascomycota > Pezizomycetes > Pezizales > Tuberaceae > Choiromyces > Choiromyces venosus. The sequence goes on from ML120406.1 coordinate 255,511, forward strand.
GCTGATGATGAATATATAAAGCCTGGAACCTTTATGTTGTTTAGTTTCCTTGTGCAATCACTTATGTACATAAGCTACTACTTAGTTCACATACTATAGTCCCATATGCATCTAACCTATATCTCAAAGGGTGAGAAGAAGGCTCTGATCGATATTGGGTGGTCCTATAAATAGTTATATCATTCTACTATAATCATTGCTTGATTGAGATATCTGCAGCCTGACCCAGTAATATCAAGAGTGACAGAGTAGACATTCTCTACTGTGTTAAGAAGTGGTAGTTTGTCACAGGTATGGTGCTTGGTTAGAAGTTTCATGGAAGTACCTGCCAAGTAGAAAGAGGCTCAGTGGGTTAAGATTGTAGATAAGGTGGATGAAATGTTGGCAGATTTGGAGAAGAGTATAGTTAGGGTAGCTGAGGGATAAGTAGATAGAGTGGTATTATTAGAGGAGAAGATGATGGAGTTAATTGCAGATAGGATGAAGGTATTGGGAGAAGGAATGGGGGTGATGAAGGATGAACATTTGGTGAGGATAAGAGAAATGAGGATGGAGAGAAAGAAGAAGGTTAAGGAACAGGTAGAGGTAAAGAGTGCTATAGTGGTACATACTAGACTAAGAACTATATCACTAGTAGTTGCTGCAGTACTGAAGGCAATATTGGGAAAGGGTAAAGGAGTAGAAAAGAGGAAGGAGTGGTTGGCTGAAGGGATAGAAAGGTATGAGGATAGAGGTATATATGGAGGGAGATGAGATGATAAGAGGTTATTGAAGGAGGTGGCAGAGTGGCAGAAGAGGGGTAGATGGGTGATGAAAGAATGAAGGTCGATAGGGTTTAGAGAAGGATTGAGTGGAGGTTCAAGGAAAGGATTTTAAATTATTTTTGACACTGGTACTTAGCTAAGGTAGATATGTAATTTCACTTAGAGAACTTTAGTTTAGTCGGTATAAAATCAAAAAGCTTTTTAAAAAAAGAAAAAAAGTCCTTATACCTCTCCATAGCAACAGAGATAAATACTTACCCCCTCCTTAATATTTTATTGTCATTTTAATAAAAAATAGAAAAAATAAATTATAAAATGTAGGAAAGATTTATTGCTTATCAAGAGCTTAATAGTGAAACCTAAAAAGAAAAACCAGAAAATATAGTCCAATAAAGTATATTTTATGAAAGATGACTTTTAATAACATTTTAGGTATAAAATATACAGGTTACCTTTTGATAATCAGGAACTTTAGTCTATTTAACCATAATATAAAATTGAAATATATGTTAGTAGAGGTTATAGGGTATTAATTGCAACTTGAGATATGGTTTTTACATAAATATTTATTAAACCATAAGTCATGAAAAGTATATATAATGATTAGACTTCTGATGACTACTAGTATGATACAAGTATAAACATGTAAATTCCTTGGGAAAAACTTATGACATATAGAGCTATGTCTAAAGTTTTAAAATACTTAAAATTAACTATATTGAACATTCTGTAAAGGTTGAATTTTACTACAAAGTTTTACAGCATTTCATTCCTAAATTATCACTCAATAAACTAAGTTTTACTACCTAGAAAAATATTTAAAAAAATACTTTTCGGATCTAATTATATTAGCAATGAGAATCTGTTAGTAGTAAGCTTAGGCCATATTTTTTAAAAAAAGTTTCTAACTCATAAACTTGAAGCTAATAGAATAAATACTCTATATCTTATTTTCTCTATATAGTAAATAGGAAAATAGTTTAAATTTTGTCCTTCTATGTATAAAGTATATTTAATATTTATAGAATACATATCATAAGTTGTAGGTCTAATATTGTATTGTTATATGGAGGAGAAAAATGGTAAAGACTGAAACAAAACTAGTAATTCTATTCCCTTCATAGCTTTTAATTTTATTAAAAATACAGCATAGATACTACAAGCTGAATCCAATAATATAATAAATAATCACTTTCAGCATCTTTTATACTTTTATTCAGCCAATTTCTACAATTAGAAAAAAAATCAAAAAAATCATCAATATTACCCCTTTTATGGAGAAAAATATTTTATACATTTCTCATTTCATTTTCTCCAGATCTCTATAATTATTAAAAACTTGTAGTATTTTCAAGAAAGCTTTTTTTTCTTATATACATTGATATAGTTTTTAGTTAAATTTTTATCTCAATTTTTGTATTCACCACATATAAAAACTATAATGTGGTGCTGGGTTGCCAAGCTATATAAGGACTTTTTTTTTTTTCCTTTTCTTCAAAACTTTTCAATTTTATACTGAGTAAACTAAAGCTCCTTAAGTGAAATTATGTATCCACTTCTGTTCAGTACGAGTCATTACTTTTCACTCCTCTAACTCTAGTCCCTCTCATCCCCATTGGTAACTATAATAGAAACCTCTGTCAAGAATCCTCCAAAAAAAAACCTCTACCAGCTACCCCCAAATAACCAAAATAATAAATTCAACCTCATCCTCAAAACACCACAAAACACAAAAAAATAAAATAAAACAATTTAAAAACCTCTTTACTTAAATCCCCTAACTAGACCTACTGGCACCAGCATGTTCAATCTTTCTATTCTCTCAAATATCTCCTTCTTCATTACCCCTATACCTTCACTTAAAACCCTCCTTCTATCCACAATAATGTCTGCTGTCCTCAACTCCAATGCCATCAACCTATCTTCACTCACCCCCTTCAAGTTTACCTCAGCTATACTCTCCTGTAACTCTGCTAACCTCTCATCTACCTTATCCACAACCCTAATCAAACTAGCCTCCTTTCTCTTAGTAGGCACTACCACATACCTTCTAACTGAACACCATACTTCACTAACCTAAAGGCCAACTCAGCCCAGTACCCCTACCCTATCAACTCCCCTCACCTTCATCACCACAGTGGATGAAAAATGCCCCTATTTCTTCCTTTTTTCCAATTCCTCATCCCAACCAACCACTTCACTCCCTCATAAACCTCAACACTCACTTCCTTTAATCCCTCAATCACCCCTCAAATACTATCATCCCACTACACACTCATAACTTTAACCATTACCAGAAGTCACTTTCCTCCATTTAATTTTTTTTTTCAGGGTCAGGCATCATCCTCCCCACCTCTGTTTTCTCAACCTTCCTCTTCTTCCCTTCACTCATGACTTTAGCCCAAGTATAGTCTTTTTGTATAAGTACCTTCAGTGCTAAAAGCCTATCCTTATGGACACCTCTTGGTCTAGTAGGTGTAGAAAATACCCTCTCACTTCTCAATAGTGCAGGAACTGGGTCCCTTAGTGTAAGTTGCAATTAAATTTCCATCTCTTTAACCTTCTTTCTTAATACCTGGACCTCTTCTCTGAGGCAATTGATCAACTCTTGAGAAGACATGAAGCCTACTCAAAAAGTACATAGCAGTATGTAATTGGTACAAAACCTAAATCGAGGTTGTGTAAGTAATAAAACCTTTAGGTAAGGTTGTAATAGTAATGGAGCATGTCCGAGGACTTATTAGACATGACTGTACAGTATGGTAGGTGACATTACAAGCCACTCGAACAGATGCTGATTGGTTGATCCTCTATGAGGAAATCGACCACTGATTGCTACAGTTGCCTCACTTCATCAAGTTCATGGCAGGAAAGTTTCCTGTTCAAGCTTAGTCGTCCGAGTGAGGGGAGCGTCCGAGTGGCTTGTGATGTCGTCTACTATCCAGGTGCCTCTATTCCAAGGGTGAAATTCTTTGGTGTGAGATAATAGAGTGATGGCGCCCCGCCCAAAAGGGAAAGTTGGAAGTTGGAAGTTCGAGCTCTTGGCCGTCACACCGAGAGGGAGGATAATTACTTCGCAGCTACGAAATTCATGTCCTTGATTATTGTTTTATTTTTTCAGCCGTTGCTTCGGGGCCAGCTTTCCCAAGAGCTCAGATTTTGGGCTTCTATCTTTCCATTTGGGCAGGGCGCCATCACTCTAACCAGATAAAACTTGAGCCGAGCATCACGATCGATCTTATATCTCTAGTTCGGGGTATCCATGCTTTGTGCCTTGTTTCTGGGGCCTTGGCAAGATATCTGCCCGGTTGATAGAGCACCGTTGTGATAACTATCCGAAAATACGAACCTTGACAGTGCAGATCTAACATTTATGTCTGAGGGGAAGTTATTTCCTTAGAACTTCCTCTCAAAAGATTTTTTATATAAAAAAAATGTGACTGCCAAATTAAATCCTAGAATGATAGGATTGATTAGCTTACTTATGCTCTGACAGTAAGTCTATGCGGGAGAGCAAACACTACTAAGCGCCCTCAGTGCAGTTGTCTGAAGCCTGCAGCTATTTCACAACCACCATAACCAGAAGCAATACAATTTGAATCAAGCGCCGTTTTTTATAGTAATTTAGGACGACCCTCTCACAAGGAATGAATCCGTGTGGTATTTGGGGTCGCTTCTTCTTCGAGTAAACCTGCTTCATCAAACAAGCTAGATAACTTGGAACCTACATCAACGGGGAGTCTATTATAGGAGAATCTCGGTTACGGCCCTTTATATCGTATGCTCCGAGGCAACTTTGAATCTACATTGAAAAGAGGCATAGTTTAACCATGTATAGTGTGCTTTTCAGAGTTTTATGGTTTAGCATTTGAATTTTCCGATGCGAGTTAAGTAGCATACGAGGTCCGTGGTGGGTCTCACGGTATTATAGATGACAGTTATATCATGTCCTACCCCACATCCTCCAATCCCATGAGGGTGTCACAAGAAATTCAAAAAGTGAAGAAAAACATACCCTAACCCAGTTCAAAACCAAACCTGTAACTAATCACTTCAGTCCTTTATCACGTTTGGAAACTTTGGCAACAAAATAATGCAGTTCGGCAGAGGATCTTTTTACCACTAGGTCTGGAGGGCCTGATCAACACTTCATGCCATACGATAAATAATAGCTCCCTGGGGCGGTGGGGGGTTGAAGCTAGGCTCTAACTCAATATCCCTCGAACCAAAGTCGCCGGAGAATTGGGACAGCTCAGGAAAACAAAGTGCGAAAGTTGTGGATATTTAACACCAAACTGATGTTATCTAATGGCGATCCTACAAGAAAGGAAAAAAAGACGACACAGCAATCACATGCTTGAGACTCTTCTACACCAGGATCTCGATCTATCAATTAAGCTCGATAGAAGAGCCCAACGGGACCGCCGATCCCACCAAACCAACTGTTGAAAACATTGGCTGAACGGTGGTAGTTGTTGCTGGATGTACAAGCACTTGTGGTTGTCAAGGCATACGCACACACTAGAGGAAGAACGCAATGGTACGCGTACGCACTAGCGGCAGGACGCGCATGCTTGGGATGTTTGTCTACCCCTATTTAGTTCGTTCTTGTTTTCTTTCTTTCCCTAGAATAATCATCTCTTTACATCTTTCCTTGTCTTCATTTTATCAATATAAAGTCCAATTATCATTTTCCTCTAAGTACAATTCTCGTGTCTCTCTACAATAGCCAACTCCACTTCCCTGCATAAACCTCCATTATCGACCATTACCTTTACGGTATATTTCCATCATTTACAACACCAACGGCGGAAAACGTGGCGAGTGACGGCTTGTGAATGTTGTTCGAATCAGTGGGGGTGGCCTACACCCTTCCTACTCTGCTAGTCCTAGTTATTCGCTAGCATACGTAGTGCCGGCAGGGAAATAGAAAAGGTGATCCAAAACATAGACACCTATCGCCCCCTGAACGTTTTTATCACCAAGAGGAGGAAAAGAAAAGCAAAAAGAACAATCTCTCTCGGAATAGAATAATCCTAATAATCCTAAAACTTGTTAGTCTTTGATGTACGGTAAACTTGCAGATCCTCTAGCCAGGCTTAGCTTGGAGGCAAGCTTTTTTTTTAAAGAAATATGGAAGAAGAGAGCAAGATAGCCCTCAGGTCGAGTCTGCAGGATTCTTATTTATTTAATTTTTTTTCATTCTTATCCAATCATGCCAACAGCTATCATGTCTTGCACCTTATTTCAACTTCTCGTGAGAACTTAACTCCATCGAAATAAAAACTAACGTCAGCAGCTTATTGTGAAGTTAACTTACCATACCGTTGACGCTTCTCTAGGAAAAAAGGAACAGGGAAATGCACCCTTGACACTTTTCACCCATTGCTCTTTATATCTGGTATGTACCAGATTTAGTAACAGGGTTCAATTGCCCCCCCCCCCCCCGAGATTCTCTTCTTTTCTTTTTTCCCTACAGTACCGTATTGTAGCCCGAGCGAGCCATACCAAGGTCAAGCATCATGAGGCATGTGCCGTACTGTACTCGTCCCAGGCATGATGTACCCGAACACAGGGATTAGAAAAATATATGGCAAAGTATCTATCTATGCACGCAAACAAAATTGTACCTTCAATGTTCGGGCGCTCCTTCCCGGTGACGAGTAGCAAAGCCCGTTTGTGTGCTGTGAGCAAATTTGTTCAAGTTATTTTTTTTGTTTTGTTCGTTTTCACTCTTCTTTTCTTTTCCCAATTTCAACTGGTTCCCCAAGGATAGAGGCCGCTAATTTGGTACGAAAGGAACCAAAAGTTAGAGTAGAAAACTAAATACAAGATTTATCACTTACCTTTTCTAACTCGTTGAGTAATCTTTATGGTTTTTTTTTTTTTTTTTTTTCCACGGGCTACTTGATTTAGAGTCCGGTTATCAAAGTATCATGAAACCAATTAGTTGGAGAGGGGGAAGTGGGCTATTGTGGCCAGGAGGGAGGGGAGTGGAGAGGAGGGAGGGGGGTGCAGAGAGTTGGATGAACAATTTTGTGTTCTGCTTTGGCTTTCCCTCCGCTTCATACCTAACCAGTCTGGTGCAGGTGGCTGTATAACTATGTTGGCGAATCAATTCATTCCTTCTGCCATTCTCAATCTCGCTTTGTTCCGTCTCTTTCTCACTACAGTATTGTTTTTATTTCTAACCCCCAATTCCAGGGGTGCTTTCCGTCGGTTCATCGGTTAGATGCTTACAAGCACCTGTACCGGTATTGTAACCCGCAAGCATTGTACCACAACTATACTTTACTCGTATCAGCACGAGTGCTGTACAGTACGCATGCATCGCCTAACGTTGGTTCAAGTTAAGCTAGTCCAGTCTAGTGAGAACAGCTCTGGCGGGATATGATCTCCTGAAATAAAGGCCCTGTAAAAATAAATTCTTTTTCACAGTCAGCGAAGGAGAGGGAAAGGGGGAAAAAATATTATTGAAATAATAAAATAAATAAAACCTGCCTTCGAGCCTATCACTGACTTTTTTTTCACATTCGCTAAATTTAGCGAGCGAGGTTTAAGCATGCGTGCCTAGTGTAACATACAGCTAAGGTTTCAGCTTTCTCAAAACACCGGGTCAGCAGCCCTGGTAAATCCATTCACCACCAGTACCACACCCTTATCATAAACGAGGGGGTAAAGGGAGGTAAAAGTCTAGATGGGCTTTCCTTTTGAGGAAAAAAAAAGGGAAAACCCGTATTGAAAAGTAGAAATGGGAATAACGGCACGATCTGAGGGTACTTGTCCTTGGTTGGTGAGAGAGATTTTCAAGAGATTTCCGCTAAACCGGCCAATCAATTGCTTTCTTACTTTTCTCGTTTGTCTCAATCCTGCGATAAGCGGTAGAGGTACTGTATGTGCAGTGGCCAGCAGAGGAGGGGAAGAGAGGGGGAGAGGGCAAGGTTATTCGACATCTGTCATGAGATATCACTCGCTATGAAGGATCTTTCCTTCGGTGGAGAGACGAGAGTAACATGTGATTATTCGGCTATCTCGCCGAGAGAACGCCCTGCATTGAGATACGTTAATTATCTGATGACGGAGGGATCGATTTACAAATACCCGAGGGAGGCATAAGGGGATAGTGAAGGCCAGAAGGCGGAATGATGACCTTTTGTGACATGCACTTTGTATAAATTAATCCTTGTCTCGCCTACGGGTGTTCACTATAACAGACTATGCTAAGTTATATCTAGTACCCCGAACGAATAAACGAGGAACTCCCGAATGGTGCTTAACTTGGTTATTTGTTTGTCAATCGGGCCCGTGTCAGGAAACAGGGTGACTTTGGGTGGAAAAGAGCATGGACATGGTTCCGACGTTTCACGGAAGGAGGCCAATGTGCATTCAGTGCTACATTGTATGTTCAGGTACCATACACTCGCACCTCGCTATAATGGACCTCTTTGTACGGGAATCCTCGCTATTACGAACGAACCCTCTGGGAATTTACCCCCCTGCCCCCATACAAGCGGTTCTCGCTATAAGGGATTTCGTTCAAAACCTCTATAACGAACGAAAAATCCGGAACTCTTGGCATTCGTTATAGCGAGGTGCGACTGTACTTGTACCAGCATTAGTGACCAACGATAGTACGGCTCAGGTACTATGTCGAACATCGCATCTCCTAGAAGAGCAAAAATCAAAGTAACCTTAAATGATACGAGAAGGTTCAAGTCCCTACCCTTGTCTACCGTTTCATACGTTCACTTCTAGAGCTCTTCCGCCAGCCCATCACTCCCTGACACCCCCAGCTCGCGCACTCTCTTTCCCCCACACCGGCGATCACTGAAAATTTCACATCTAAGTTTGATGTGTAGGACGGCAGGATTGCACCTGCACACTCTAACAAACGGAGTGACTGAACAAGAAGTGTGAGAGTAAATATAAGGGTGGACCTAACGGGCATTGATAAGGACTATGTTCAACCCAGTATACTTGAACGGCGGGAGTACAAGTTTAACATGACCTTATTAATTTAGAAGAAAATCTCCAGTTCAGAAATTCCAACAATACGTTCCCCATGCTTTTGCCCCTCATTTCCTCTCCTGGTTCCATCTCCTGCATACCCCAGTTCCTGCTATAGAGGAATCTAGTCATATGAAGGTAAAGTTGAACCGAGGAATTGTGTGATATTTGTCATTTGGTATGATGCAAGTTGATGGGCAAATGGATAGATGGATAAACGAAAGCTACTCAAACCACAGCATATACATCTAAAGTAGTTTTGATACAATAAAATTACTCAGCATTTCATTACCATGCCTACAATTACCATACCGTAAAATCTCTTGCAATTCGCTATCACCGCAAGGCCTCTGATCTCCGGATTCAGAAACAAATGCTCCCGAGAAGGATTAGTGCTTCCTCTCACGGTATAGCATGAGTCATTTGGATGTGTTGGATCTCATTAACTGGTTTTCGTAATTCCGTTAACTTGCCAAACTAAGCCTATTGTGGGCTAATGTTGCGATCTGTGACCTGGTGGAGATAGCGAATCGCAAGAGATTTTACGATACTAGAAGACTCCACTGCAGCTCCATTTTAAAGCCCTAAACCAAATAGCAAGTGTTACACGGTAATATCAATGAAGATGGTTGAAAAACCTCACCTCCTCTCAAAGCACCGGGGGAAATTTTTAATCATAGCACCTCATATTATTAGCATACCCATCCGTCTAAACTAATATATACGACTTGGTAACTTGCTTCCCATCTATCAATCAATAGAATAAGCGACAAAAGGAAACGCATCAAAAGACTCAAAAAAAGCTTAAAGTAGATAGAATTAAAAAATAATAATCGGAATTCAATACCGCACCCAACATTAAGTGGCGCGGTTAATATTTTTTTTCCTTTTAAAAAAAAACTTGGAATTAACAAGACGCACGAACCACCCGCGTCCACTTTCGTTCATTAGGGAGGGAAGGGGAAAAAACAAAAAAGAGTCTGCCAAGGAACATAAAGTTCAAGTGAATAAAGTAGAAAAAGGCCAAAAAGGCACGCGCTGTACCTGCATATCACGGAGAAAAATAAAAACGCAAAAGGGAGGAGGGAAAAAAGAAAAGAAAAAAAAGGAACATTCTTTGATTAAGTAAATAATCAATGAATAAATGAAGCGAAATATGTAAATAACTCCACGTGTACGCTAAAGCCAGGGTGGGATGAAGTAAGTTAAGCCAAGTTAATCCTACTCAATATATAATTGACTGCCTAAACCGAGATGAGGATAGATGTGATATGATGTGATGTGATGAGTACTGGATGTGGGGATGGGATGGGGACTTACAATTTTTTTTCTTTTTCTTTTCTTTTCGCTTGTTCCTATAAAGGCTGATATGATCCGTGGCTTCAATAAAGGAAAGAAAGAGGGCAACACAAAGAAGGTTTGGGGGTTACTTGCAGGGTGGGTGAGCCGGAAGGAAGGAAGGAAGGAGGGAGGGTGGGAGGGATGGCGGGTAGAAGAGGGGAGAGTAAGAGAATGTTCTTCTTCTTCTTCTGGTCAAGAGTTTTAAGAAGGGGGGGCTGGAAAAGGAAAGGAAGGAAGGGGAAGGAAGTGCTGGGGTATAACTTACGGTAATACAGGTATTGTAGCTTAACTTACCACTCTAGTTTACCGTAACCTGCGATGGTAACGGGCAGGGAATAATTTGACTTCTCCAGATTAATGAATATCAATCTGGGGTTTAGAGAGGACAGGAACTTTACTTCCACGTTCATGACGGAAAAGGCTCTTTCCTAAATGTTTTTCATTTTTTGTTTACTCGAGGGAAAAGATTTAGAGTCTGTCCCCTTTTTTTTAAATTTTTTTTTGATGTTGGTTACATGAGGAGCAGTGGGAAGAATGCTGTTGGAGAATATCGTGTCACGTTAGCTGCAAGTCTCCGAAAGTTGTGGTCGAGGGGGAACAGCGAAGCACACATGTGCCGGGTATACAGATGAACTACCGTGGATCGAAGTGACCCCAAATTGTTTGCCATGGGCATTGTGGTCAGTCAAGAGAGAAAGTTCATATAGGAGGATAGAGAAAAAAAATCAATTATTAAGATCAAATTAATTTCGTGAGAGTGAGAATAGGTAGATAGAGATAGAGTAATTGATTTATTATGTCTTTGTGTGTATGTATTAGGTTGCCGGTGTGTGTGGGTCTTCGTGTATGAGTAAAGATAATTGTCAGAGGCGATTTTTGTATTAAGCTCTCTAAACAACTCTTCTGCTTGCTGCTATAGAGGCCGTGTGTACGGCTCACCCGTATTTACATTTTTTCCAACTATCCACCGTTCCCAGTGTTTTCTCTGAGCTTGAGAAACCGTCAGGCCATAGTCTTCCAGGTCCTCCTCAAACTCACATTCCTCCTTTTCTCCAAAACTTCCCATGCTAGCGTTAGCACCGTTACCTAGTGAGCTCGTGTCACTTGATATCCCAGTATCCTCCGAAGACGTGAATACATTTCCGTATATCACGTCATCCCCTGCCTGTGATGGGTGTATGTGACTGCTGCTGCTGCTGATGCTCTCGGCGTCCATTTCCAGGCTGTCGTCTTCATCCTCTTCACTGCTAGTATCGCTGTATGTCTCGATGTAGGACATCTTCCGAACGTATTCCCTCTCATAACCAATATCCTGGAAGCTCACCCAGTCGAGCTTCTTCATATGTGTCTTCAAGGCGATTACCACATCTCTCCACCGGTTCCCATCTGCCAAATAAACCTCTGATAATCTTATCCCCTTCAAAGTTCCCTGGTGTCTTTTGGCAATGGCAATAATCTCCTCGGCTTTCAGCATCCACGAACCTATCCCGAGAATCCGTAACTTGTTCCAAACAGTATTGTGAAAGACGTCTTCCAGTGGAAGCCGTACTGGCAGTCCAGGTGTGAATCTCAGATATAGTGTTGACAAGTTCGCAGTACACATGCAAAATTGCCTGAAGAATTCAGAGATTGGGGATATATGACCCCTCAGGTGGGTCGTGGCAGTGTCCAAGTAACTCCGGTCGGGCCTCTCGTCAAAGGTTACCTCCAGGTGGGATAGTTGCTTAAAGCTCGCTAGCGCCGATTGTTGCATCCCAGAGCTTATCGCCAACAAACTCTGAGGGCTCAACGTCGGACTCGAAAATGAATTAACTGGTGGCTTTCCGTACAGTATTGCGAGCAATAATGTCTCCACTGCATGGCTGCACGCGGGGATCCAGCGACAGTCGATGAATTCCCAACTGTCAAAGCTAGAAGCCAAATTTCGTAAAACGATGTCTTTGTGCACCATCACAGACAGGAGTTGGATTTGTTGCAAGGATGTAAAAGATTTCATTGCTTTCTTTAGAACAAACAAATCATACGATCCACGCATGACATCTTGTTGTTCTTTGTATACGGTGGGATAGTAGAAAGGTTCTCGGTCCTCGAACATTATCTGGCGGAGTTTACTGGGCAGTCGAATGGCACGATCAGCTCTAAAGGTCTCAAAATCTTGGGTTCCTGGATCGCTGTGTCAATTTTTAGAAACCCCGGTGATTTGAACAGAGGTTTCCACCTTACCTTCCACGTAGAGATACGGCATTAGATACACAAATTTCTTAACATGCTTTGCAAGCTTTGGCTGCTCTGCTAGACGTTCCAGTCTACCGAAGCTCTTCATATTGAACCTCAATCCTATACTCCTAAAAAGATACGGCGCAGCCAGCTCGCTGAATCTCTTAGACACCAATCGTAAACGGGCAAAGTGTTGTTTGGAATCTATATGTTCAGGCTTGTAGGGCCGCGGGCGAGCCCACGGGTTTGCTCGAGGAAGCTCATGGATACCAGGCTCGAATTGATCGAGAATCTCGTTGAAGACTTCAGTCGGAAGAGTTTCCATCTTGTAGGGTTCATGCATTGGACACGGGGCAGAGAACGTGGGGCAGGGCAGTATAAAAAAACAGGAGGATCTTCAGAAGGGATCTCTCCAGGGCAGGAGCCAAGAACAGGTGATAATTCGACAAAACGAGCAGACAACGAAAGAGGGGGGGTGCAAAGACGAAGAGGTCAGAGGCCTGCCATTTAATAAGTATCTACCGTGGACATTAGGCGCCGCCTTGTTGGCGCATGAGGATAAATTCCACTTGAGTTGAGCAGCTAGGGTGAGGTTTACGAGCGTTCACTGGAGGGGAGAAGACTGGGAAAGTAGAAGTAGGGGCAACAACGCAGCTGTTGAATTTTAGAAGCCCGTGAAGGGAATCCTTGTCGCAGAGAAGCAGATGACAAGAGTGAACAATCAGTCCGAGACGAAATCAAGAAATAAGGGAGAGACAAAGAAGGAAGGGAGAAGAGTTATGGGGTTGGGTGGAGGGGGTGTGGATGGATGGAGGGGGTGGGCAGGAGCGGTGGGGTTAGGGTTTACTTTTTTCTTGGTGAAATAGCTTTGTGAAATTGAAGGAGGGAGGGGGGAGGAAAGACTGCGGGGGCAAGTGGGATGAGAGAGATTGAGGATAGGAAGTGGGAGTAGGGAGAAAAGGGAATGGAAGGGGAAAGGAAGGGGTGTGGAGTGGAGTGGAAGGGGGGGGGGGGGGGGGGTGGGAGAGAGAGGGAGGGAGGGAGGATAGACAAGATCCAAAGATAGAGTCGACGGAGAAAAATGGGATAGAGGGCGATCGCTGGTCCTTTCCTTTTCAGCAGAATGATGTACCACACCAGTCCGGCACATGACTTGAGAAGCTCCAAACTATGCACCCGCGCCAACGGGTATGCACATCACCCTGCAACCTTTAGCCGCTCGCCAACCAGCCTTTGCGCCAGCATGAGCACTCTCAGCCAATCCTGTCCCAAACATACAGGCCTCCCCACACGCTTGCACACACCTTCCTCCTCCATCTCCGACTCTCCACCCTCACCCTCCACACTTCCCCCCCCCATTCAAAGCGACCACCAGCTACCTATGATACTATCCTTACACCAGAGACACACACACATACACACCACCACTATCCACTATTACTATCTCATAGGGGCTGCGAGGAATAGATCCAGAGGTAGCCACTGTAAAAGAGATAGACTTAGAACATGCAAATAGGCCATAGATAAAAATGGCAACTGAAAGACATCCCCGTAGACTACCACCCCTTCAGGTTCCATCCCAGGCTTTTCTCTCTCCCCTCACCTTTGGGGTCGTACTCACACACCACCAGGGGCGGGAGAGACATTCAATTGCCAGCCTTTGCTGACTGGGCCTTTGTCACTGCCACAATAACCATCACCACAATCCATCTAATTGCTGTTCCTCCATACGTATCTCACCCCTTCCACTTCAATTGGCATACCTCCGACTTGCACCGGAATAACATGGTCAGAGAGAGCCGCTCGACTCGAGCCCCACCGACATAGAAACATTGCCGAGTGGCCCCTGCAGCGGCCTTCAAACATTTGCTGCTGTAGGTTTAGGAGAATATTTGTGGACCAATGCTTGGTTGACGCGACACTCGGCTTTATTTTGGGAGACCCCAAGCACTCTCAGGAATCTTGCAGCGCACAGCACGATAAAAAAAAAAATCCCTCAGTGTCTCGTGTACAAGGACCTCACAAATAACTTGTAACCCCCACCAATTTGTGAACAATTTTTGCGATCGGTTGCATCGGTCAAGATCCCGGGGCTTCATCACCACCAAAATATGAGAAGCCGAATTTCACTCTGGATTTTTTTGACCGCCTGACAAAACTGAGAATGCCCATATGAGACCAAGATTGGTCTTTCATCAGGCTTCACTGATATCTTTGTGTAGCTCGAATGGTTACTGGTGGACAAAGATAGTCAGTTACCAGTTCAATTCAGGTGAGAAGGCATTGAAGGTGATGAGGTGTGGTGATGATGGGTGATGATGATGATGATGAGGTATTGAAAGGGGGTGAACATAGCATTCCACTGGACCATAGCTTGTTCCAAACAAAGTAATCCGTGGTCTGGGGTATTTTCAGGTCCAGCCAACTATGACCTGCATACAATAGTAGTGGCAACATAAGGAAGTTCAAGATAACAAGATGTGGAACAAATGGATAATTCAAAACGGTCTGAGGAAGTTAGAAGGGGGAAAAAGACCCACAATGAATGCAAAAGACCGTCCATCATCATGCAGGAATTAAAAAATATAAATAAATAAAAGCTCAATCAATAGTGATCAAAGATAATCAAAAGATCCCCAATGAACCAATAAAACCAATAAAATAAAACGAAACATTTTCTGGGTGTAATTAGGTACAGTACAGAATTGGTCCGACGTATGTGAGAATTTGAAAACATGGAGCAGGGAATAAGGGTTCCGCATGGGGTAGGTGAGGGGAGAAAAGCAAGTAATGCTGACGTATCTTGTCGTTGGAAACTCGAAGGACCTTGTAAAATGTGGACGGGAAACATCCCAAGGCTCACGATGGATTCTTCCGTTTCGAGTTTGGCACAAAGTATTCTTCGTACGACATGGAGCACGTTTGCACTGCGGGACACCCAAAGGATACAAAATGTGATTTCAGTTCCTCAGATCGCCGTAACTTTGTTTTGCATCCCGTTCCTGTGGTTTTGAGCTGTCTCAAATGTAGCTTGACGCAATTTTTTAGAAGACTAGGAAATGGATGAGATGCAAGGTAATGGGCGAGCTGGGGATAATGGGGTTGAGTTGGAGGGTGTTGCGTTGTTGTCGTTGGTCAACTGGAGCTTAACAATGGTTGGTGGGTGCGGCTGGTTAGCCAGCTAGGCTGCCAGCCGGCCGACCAGCCCTGTCAATGCGAGAATGGTGGAATCGAATAATGATTTGTGTGTTGTTGTTTTTGTTTTTTCCCCTCTTCTCCTCCTTCCGCTTATCCTCTCTCTGATTGATTGTATAGGTGATGGTGTTGATAATGACCTTGTTTAGCAGGAGCGAATAGTAGTTGTAGCAGTAGCAGGATTGATTCTCGAATAGAAAAAACATTGATGCCTTTGAATATGCAAGAATGATAGCTTGCAGACTCCAGATCACTACGCATATGCGGTCTTTGATATGTTAATGCCACACCTGTCCAACGTCGAGAAACAATACTCAAGTAATGTACCAAACCGTATCGTACCGTATTCCGGCCGGGAAAACTTCCATGGAAAACCCCTGACTTTTTGGTTAAGTGCAAATGATCTGCGGGAAGGATTATTTACTCCGCGCGGGGTTTTTTGTTGTAGTCCAAGACCAAGACAACACTTCCTAACTTTCAGATTTTGTATGGTACAAAAACAGTCCGACATTGACAGTACCAGATGTACTCATATGGTAGGACTAGAGAATGGTCGAATTCGAATCTTCGCTTCTGAAGAGATATTTCGAAAGACTATCGTTATTGGAGTTACTGTATGGCAAACGTCAAGAGATAGTCCCCAGGGATCCCTGTACAGATCATGACGGATGGATATCCATTGGAGCTATTGACATTATGCTGTATCTCATTTCAAGCAAAAGTTCCCCAAAAGCTCCTTTTGCCTTGTCTGTGTCTTTTTTGAGGCTGTCTTTTTTGTCTGTTTGCTTGTTTGCTTGTTTTTGCTTTGTGTGTGCCTCACTTTCGCCGTGCGAAGATTGAAAAAAGGGGAAACCCATAAGGCGGGAGTGTAGAAAGCCTGAATGCCGTACTGCCCCCATCCTAATTCCTCCACCAGACCGTATTGTTCTCGTGGATGAGAGGATGAGGTGTCGTTCAGTTTAACGTCGCTAAGTTTCGTAAGGTTTCCTGAACACCCCACGCTGACATGTCGTTCCCCAGCCAAATCCAACCAACCCAATTAATTCATCTCCCACCCCACCCACCCGCTGGAAAAAAAAAAGCACTCCCACACTCCCACGCTCCCACCCTCTACCCAGGATTTGTTTACGCCCATTCTCGAAGCTGGATCAACCGGAGAATTATCTTTCACATTTCTCCCGCTGCGCCATCATTATCAGCCAAGCACATGTATCATAACAGGATCGTATGTGCTTTCTCCACTGCTGCATATAACACGACAGTCAAGACCCCCCTCCTCATAATACGTATATATGAGTATACGCATTATAAGCTAGATCGTGGCACAGACGCCGGCTTAAACAACTTATGTTTCTGCAGCTCCGGCATGAAAAAGGACAACAAACAGCCTTGAATAAAAGGTGGGAGGCTGGTCTAGCAGAGGAAGGAGGAAAACAAACACACATCAAATGAAAAATAAAATAGAAATAAAGACTAAAAGTCGAAGGAAGGAAAACAGAAGCTGGGAGTGGGCTGCCGGAAGTATGCGGCAGACTTTTGGACGAACCATCAGGAGAAGAGGAAAAAAAATAATCATAAATAATCAAAACTGCATCAGTAGGAGTAGCGGGGAAATGAAAAATGCATGTGTGGAATGATCTCGAATCTCAGCTCTGGTCGTTAATCCTCGCCAACCTAGGGAGCCAGAGTGGGTGCAATTCGTCCTCGTCGTCCAACTCGACCCTAGTGGACACCGCTCCGCTAACAGTTTCCGAAGCGGAAGGGAAAAAGAAAAGAAAAAATTGACAACATCTCTCCGCAGGCTACATCAAAGAAAATAATACAGTATGTCAGCCATCCACATTTTTCACCGCATTTAACCAATAGCCCCTAACTCATGTGTAGAATGATCTACTTGGTCAAAACACGATGCATTCAGATGGCCGACGTTTGAGAGCATGAATTTCACGGAATGACCAATATCCATTCCATGTAACTCTTGAAACAGCAGACCCAATCACCTTATTCTTTCAATATTTTTACCCTAGAGCGCATTGCCGTGCCATCTGGACATCAAGCAGAGTATCAAGACATTACTCACCGCATTGATCGGTTCACGAATTCAAATTCGCCAACAATATAAACTACCTATAATGCTGGGTCATCGGGATCGGAAGCGGGTTGACGTGGTTCTTGTATCTCTTTTATTTGCTTTTCGACATCTCACCAGGCCATTTGGCTACCGCCGAAGTCCGGTACAGTACTCCAATGCTTCTCAGCGGAGGGTGCATCTAGGAGCCATGGCTACGATTTCTAACCAGCCTTTCGCTTTATAGGATTGGACATCAGCAACGGGATGCATTGAAATTTGTTGTATGTTATACGAGTCTGATGCTGCCTAGGGAAGGCTTCAGTTCAACTAAGCATCAATTTGCCGCACGGTACTGTACTAGTGTGTGACAACACCTCAACTTTGAGATAAGTGGATATGCCAGCTCAAAGTGTCTACTGGGCACGGCAAAATCCGACTGATTACACAAAAAGCTTGAACCTGAGTAATATCTCCTTCTGCCTGGGGTGTATGTTCCGGAGTCATGTGACTGGGGATTCGGCGAAAATACTGACCAACGAGCCTTTGATGCCAATCAAAGGCAATCAACCAGGTCACATGATTCTCGCACCCCCAAAGAGTCAAAACTATCAAAATGATAGACTGGTGAGGATCTACATGTGATCGGCGCCTGTGTTCGCGAAAGACGGGATGCAACATCAATTTTTTTGCATTCCTTTTAAAAAAAGTTTCTTAAGACAGGAGGCCAATCACTAGGGTTTACCCGCGAGGCAAGTATCAGACTTTATCGAGGATAGACCGCTGTCGACTCTGATACGACAGATATATGATATAGTGCCCCTATGCCTCGCCCATTGGCTACCTGTCACGGCCCTTGCCTACTCTCCGTTGCCAGAGATAAGGATTGACATTTTAGGCGAGTAGGCAGAAGACCCAGAGTTGGCCAACAAGGGTGGGAATAAGAGAAAATCGATCAGATGTTGAACTTGGAAATCTAAGCCGCTCGCCAAATACCGCAAACCCTGGCATATATCTCTGAGACCCTACTCAGTTTCGGAAGTAGTCGCTCTATTTCACCACACCCTCTGCTCCCGCCTCGCTCGTGAAGTCCATATAGCAACCCATTAAACAGACAACTATACCGCACGCACGCGCACACCTTCTCCAAAAAATTCCGAAATTCTACGCGGATCACCGGTGCAAAGCCTAGAGTTCGCGTTTCCGTTTCAAATTGGTAACCCAGCCATGAGACCGGCGCGTCCTCCAAAACCTCATGCTTTAAATTTTCTCTCCGAGTGACGTTTCATGATGATCCAGAATTCGGCATGAGGCCCTCGTTGTGCCTGCATAATTAGTCTTCCCAGGGGAAAGAATCTCCACTAATTTTTATCTAGACTCAGCAGTTTGGGCGGACGAAGCGGGGGGAGGAGGGCATATCGTGTCATAAATAAATTAACCCCATCCCGTAGGCAAAGTAATATAAAATGATTCAATGAGAACCCTCTCATCCGCAGGACGGGAACCTGCATCTCAAGAACCCGCGTGATGCAATTACTGCACTGTACTGGAAGCGGATTCCTCCCGCGCTGCGCTGTAAGTCCTGTAAGGGCGACGTCGTATTCTGAACCCCTGGTGGGGTTGGAACTTTGTAGAGATTTTTATCATTGATAATGGGTCCGTGGGTTTCCGTGGTGCGAGATTGGTGCAGAGGATTTGAGTGTGCAGCGGGGATGAGGGGCATGAGTGGTAGGAATTACATTCAAGTATGTTCTGCAGATAAATTAGATAGGCATTGGATTCGGGATGATGGGCGGATGTCAGCGCCGAATAAGCGGCTGGGTGCATGGGTTGTCACTCGGCGGTTGAACTTTGGGTCTTGGGTTATGGCGGGTTGAGAGGGGTGGTCTTACTGCCATCAATTGTACTATACCTTAGCCATGATAGATATTATTTAATCTATGATCAAGTTCAGATAGAAAGCTTTTTTAACTATTGGGGAGAAATGCCAGATATTTAATCACCATTAAATTTTCATGTACCACTGTAACCGCACTCCCGACATCGATTCTCCCAAGGAGTACCATTATCTACCGGATTAATCCTCCGTGATTTACTTAACCTGACTAGTTTGAGAATATGCATTTTGTGCTACGCTCTATTCAAAAGAGTGAGAAGTCAACAGCGTACTATCCCAAGCCCACGAAAGAGATATGCCACAGCCTTCCACTAACACCTCCGTAGGCAGCGGACAGGAGTCGGTGTAACGTGCCAGATGAGGACTTACTGAGCTCTACATTACGGTGGAGCTTAAACAATCAAGACAACTAGCACTCATATATTATTCAAACCATCAAAACTGAGTTCCTTTGCATCCTATGCGTAATGTACGGTTGTGAGCAACACCTTTACTGTTCGGAAGATTTTCGTTCGAATTACACCACCAAACACACAACTTCTAGCGAGGTGCAATGATATACTACAGCATAGCCAGAGAGCTTTGAATTTATTTTACAGTGAGAGTCCATAGCCCTCCCAATCAGATTTAATTCATGGGAGAAACGTTAGACCTCCATGCAGCTTAGAGACCGGGCCGTACCCATTGATCCAGATCTTGGGAATTTGAAAGACTTCATAGCCCAAATGACCTGCAGTCATTGCCGCTGGTAGTTAGCGATTTGCCTGGGTATTGTCCCGGTGTGGTACATAGAAGCTTTTGTGCGTGCATGTTTATCCTCCTGATATCCAGAGTATCATAACCGGCGGGGACATTACATTAATACATATTGGGCACTATACAAGAGAGTGCGCTGCCACTTGCTGAGAATTCAGGATGCATGAGTTGGGTGCAAATTTCGCAATTTGAACTGCTTGAAGGCATAGAACCAGTTAAGCTTCTGGATTTAGGTAATTACACCTGAGCACTGTACAGGGATTATATGAAGACCAGGCTAGATGTAATCATGTAAACAACAAGTAAGCTATTGATCCAAAAGGTGCCAACACTGGCCCTAAAGCTTATAACAAGTCCCTTCACTAACTAACCAAACCCAACCGATTAACCAAACTTTGTCCTATCATCACAAAAAGTATACCAAGCTCCTAGCTTAGGTAAGTTGCACTCTTCTCAGAGGTCGTCAACACTCTACACCACACAAAGCGCCACTGACCAGTCCCCTTATGACTATTTCTCTAAAGACACCGGTATCTCCCCTTAGCGTTGGTGTTGTAAACATCGATCAAAATCTGAGAAAAGCAATTTTCGAGTGATATCAAATGACTCAATCCCTAACTGCGAGCGCCTATGTTCCAAATATTCACATACACAAAGATCTCGCGTTAAGACCTGATGTGCTCTGCTAACTCCTGCCGTGACTCCCAGGACCAGGAAGATTCTGTTTTGAGAAATCTTCGTTAATCCAGTACAATAAGTTAACCTAACAGCTATTCTAAAGAGGATAATCGCGTCTTTATTTTTGCTCTAAATAAACCAACTTCTGAAATGCTCTGGTGAAAGGCTGCCGAAGCCAGGCGATATGTCAGAGGCTAGGAGAACTAAACCATGGGGAATCTTCACAGGTATGTAAAGACAGATGTTCAAATCTCGCCTGGAATTGGGAATAAGGTCCTCTCCAAGTTTGGAATATTAGATATGTAACGATAAGAGTTGCTAGAGTGCCGTGCCTGCATGGGCGTATCTTTAGTGTTGAATAGCGGCCTGCTAGAGCTCATATAATCTTATTGGCGTACTTAATTCGATGGGGCAAAGGATAATGTAAAGTGAGCAGATTCACTTGGGACATTTTAGAAAGGTAGTAAAGGCATGGCCATACACTTTTTTCTCTGGCAATGTTCAACTTACTAATACCGGAAATGATAGGAGTATATATATGATAGTAATAAGGGAATCCTGGTCCTTCCATGGATCACTACAAAGTTACAACTTCCTCCGTCCACTCCCGCATTCACAAAGGAAAAATATTGTACGAGTGAAGAACATTCTCCCGTAATCTTAAAACCTCAAACAACAACAACCACCATGCCCGAGATCCTTCAAGCAACTGCAAGTCCTCAACAAATTTTACCAACGGTTGTTCCGCCGAATTGGTTGTGTGATGGTGGACGGTGTCGTAACTGGATAGAGACTAAATAATAGGGGATACGAGAGATGCAAGGATAAGTTAGGGGAGAGAGCTATTAGTATCACGAACCCTACTACAAGTGTGGGGGGAGTTCTTTATTGATATCCGGCGGATGGTGTATCGAAGTGCGTAACTACTGTAGTATGGCGGAATTGACTATCGAAGTTGGAGGAATTGATTGACTCAAAAGGGAAGGAAAAATCACGCCGATTGATTCAACGTAAAGATAGGATAGAGAGGTGACGGTGCATGTTCGTTATTGCTGTTAGACTATCTTATGGGCCATGAGCGTTTCCTGTGCAAACCCAGCGAAAGTGTCTCCATCCCCTCGTAACTCCACCCCAAAATACAGCCCATCTTTGGTACAAAAATGGAAAAAGATTACACCGGTAAAAGCCATATCACTGTATAGCTGATACAAAAGTGGAGGCCCGATGAGGCAACTCAACATCTCCCTTGGCCAAAGTTTCTACTAAAACTAGATCGCCACTCCCACCTTGAGAACCTACACTGCGTGGTCAACACGTGGTAGGCAAGGATAATAACCTATTCTAGTCACTGTACTCGAGTACGCATCATTATCCCGAGGGATTGGTTCTATGTGAAAACGCGTCTGTGAGGGAGTCTTGGGGACAGTATATATCAGGCCTACTACCCTCGGACCTCCTTGAGGTTCCTCCTCTTTTTTTTCATCCCATGCCCCTGGCATCACAAAAAACCGTTCATATGGTGATCACGAACCCTAGACGTGCCATCATTTCTCTCTCTATCCCACTAGATTCAACGAAAAACTGCCCCCGGATTTAGTCTGAATACTACACAGCCAGTTTCTCTATCTATCCATATGATCGATCTCTAGT
The DNA here is from genome assembly GCA_003788595.2 of Choiromyces venosus 120613-1. Classification (NCBI taxonomy): domain Eukaryota; kingdom Fungi; phylum Ascomycota; class Pezizomycetes; order Pezizales; family Tuberaceae; genus Choiromyces; species Choiromyces venosus. The sequence goes on from ML120406.1 coordinate 278,084, forward strand.
CATCCCCCGCCCCCTAATCACGTGAACTCACAACTTACCAGCCGCTTACCTTAGACTCTTCCAATAGCTTAAACCTACATGTACGAGGCTATCTCCACAATTTGCTGACACCCTCTATCAACACAACCACGCCAACTGCTTTGTATTATTAATACCTCACCAACCACAAGATATCACAAGGTAAAAATTAAGTATGTTGCCAATCAGAGATTGGAGAGTAGTATACAGTGATTAAAAAAATCTTAAAATTCAGTTTGCATCCCTTTCCAATCCTTAACCTACCAAAGCCTGTCAGACATACTATCTATGTACTTATTCCAAGCCTTGGGTATCAATTTATCCCACTTCACCTTAATTACCTTTGTTATACTCTCTACCATTCATAGAAACACTATCCATGCTTTGATTCTCTGTTTTAAGATCTTCCAAACATTTTCAATTGGGTTGAGATTGGGGGACAATGTGGGTCTTGGGTGAACTGGGTGTAACAGGGTTGCCCTAAGGGAAGATGGATCCCAAGTTCGCGACTGCACTGAAGTGACTCAAAGATCAAAAGTGATAATCAACAGTAGAGTAAAGAAGAATCAAAACAGTAAAACTTAATATCATTAAGCTGCAGCTTCACTCAGTAAGTTTCTTGAGAGGTAGTTGATTGCCAGAGTAGAGTGGGACTCGCATATAGTTTAAGTAGAATATCATATACTGCCAGTTCCCACCCATCACTACTCTAACTTAATCATGAGCACACCCATCTCCTCCAGGCTGGCCAACACACACCACCCAGGACATTATTCCTTTGTAGATGTTGGCCGCTCTGGCTAAATCTCCTTCTGACATCAAGTGTTTCAGTGCTGCATCTCTAATGCGACTGCAGGAGAAAAACTCTTCATATCATTGACATGCTAGTGGCGAACTATCATGCAACTGAGGAGATATACCATTTACGAACTCTCATACCCATATGCATTTCATCTATGCAAGCCTTTAGTAGACATAGCTCTCACGATCGAGCTGAGCATTCTACTTCATTCTAGTCAAGTCTTTGCCTGATAGGAAAGTCTACTCAGCTCCCCCGGTGGGGTACCTTGGTGATTGGCCTGGTGGGCGCTACCCACAGTCAACTCCCTGAAAGTACCCCTACCATGATAAGAATCATGCTTTTAGAGTTCTCAAACAACCCCAATAGTCTTACAGTGATTGGGCACGAGTTGTGTCTATGTGCGATTCACCTGCCCAGAGATGCTTCAACATCTTCCGGGCCACCCTGGGACTACCCGGGAGGCTCTGGACTACCCTTCCGGTATTACCTGAGTAACTCCTTCAGTTCTTGTCCGTTTTACACATATTTGGTACCAGAAGATAGCCCTTCTTCTGGAGCACACCCTATGCCCTCTCATATATCCTACGGACAGCATCCGGTCGGACGGACGGTGACAACCTATACGGTGTTACAAGAGTGCCTCCACTCAGTTCCTTTTGTAAGGAATGGAGCAACTCAACAACCGTAAGCCCATGACGTGCGGTCCTTACACTGGGGCCGCAGGGGGGTGTTAGGAATACCTCTGTAAAATCCTGGGGCATTCGGAGCCCTGTAGCTCCTCCTATAGCCCCCCAAAGGCTACCAGGTTTGTTGCCTTTAGATTTTACCGGAGTGCCCAATCCTTATAGGATCGCCCCCTGCCCCAAGTAAGTACCTCTATATGCTAGGTAGGGTAACTTGGGTGCCATGTCAGGGTAACTCAGACCTTATGGCAGGGTAACCCGGACCTCATGTAAGGGTAACTCAGGCCTCGTTACATGAGCCTTTCCTGAGCCTACCTTTTATACTACAATCTTATAGTATATATTGTTGTCCACTATAGTGAACCAAACTATCCTTACCCATTGACCTCAAGGTCTCTGGTATGGGTGTAAGAATAGTTTACTCTAAGACACCCTCTGGTGGGTCGTTACACTGGGATTGCCATCGCTCTTTTAACCTCCACAAATAAAATCTTGGTTCCATGATATGATGCCTGTGCATGATCCTCAATAAAAAAAGCTCCCTCTCTAGCATCATAGCTATTCAGCCCATGAAAAGCAGGTCCTATAATTGGTTCAAGGATCTGTTCAAGATAATCTTGATAGGTGTAACAGGGGTGCCCTAAGGGAAGATGGATCCCAAGTTCATGACTGTACTGAAGTGACTCAAAGATCAAAAGCGATAATCAACAGTAGAGTAGAGAAGAATCGAAACAGTAAAACTTAATATCGTTAAGCCACAGCTTCACTCAGTAAGTTTCTCGAGAGGTAGTTGATTGCCAGAGTAGAGTGGGACTTGCATATAGTTTAATTAGAATATCATATACTGCCAGTTCCCACCCATCACTACTCTAACTTAATCATGAGCACACCCATCTCCTCTGGGCTGGTGAATACACACCACTAAGGACCTTATTCCTTTGTGGATGTTGGTCCACTCTGGCTAAATCTCCTTCTGACATTAAGTGTTTCAAGGGCTGCATCTCTAATGTGACCGCAGGAGAAAAACTCTTCATATCATTGACATGCTAGTGGCGAACTATCATGCAACTGAGGAGATATACCACTTACGAACTCTCATACCCATATGCATTTCATCTATGCAAACCTTTAGTAAACATAGCTCTCATGATCGAGCTGAACCTTCTACTTTATTCTACTCAGGTCCTTGCCTGATGTTACAATTCTATCTTTCTCGGGTATACTTGCAGTAGGCAACCTTTCTTATATTCCTTGATCGTTGATCTGTCTCCCTTCTTTCGCTTACCCTTTTGGTCTTCGTAGTACAAGTCCTTGACTTCTACGATTCGTTGATTTTCCTAATGATGACTTGATGCCCGAATGGATGTTTGATTTGGTAGAAAAGCTTTTTTTGTAATTGAAAAGTATTTAGATGGTTGCGTGAGGAACTAACTACTCTCGCCTACAGGCCTCCTTATATAGTCGTTCCTCCCCAACCCTAACCCTTTGATGACTCATCCTTGTGAGTCATCCATACGCGTGACTCGAATGAGTCACCGTGTGAAATCCTATCAGCTGACTCCTATGAGTTGTTCTCACTAATAAAACCAACAAACTAATCATGTGCGTAATTCGCGTCACATGTGTAAAACTTATGACTCATAATTTGAGTCACGTGTGAAAACATAACATCATATGATCGCTACTGCGAGTCATAGAAAATCAAACAACCAATAAAAACTTATTAATGACTTGCTATCGCAAGCCATGTGAAATATTCGTCCCTTCTGACTCATAAGTATGAGTCAGGTGAAATCTGCCTTGCCCGTCTGCCTTGCTTAGTCACAATCTGTGACACCTGATAGGAAACTCTACTCAGCTCCCCCAGTAGGGTACCTTGGTGATTAGTCTAGTGGGCACTACTCACAGTCAACTCCCTGAAAGCACCCCTGCCATGATAAGAATCATGTTTTTAGAGTTCTCAAACAACCCCAATAGTCTTACAGCGATTGGGCATGAGTTGCACCTATGTGCAATTTACCTCTCCAGAGATGCTTCAACATCTTCTGAGACACCCTGGGACTACCTGGGAGGCTCTAGACTACCCTTCCAGTATTACCTGAGTAACTCCTTCAGTTCTTGTCCGTTTTACATATATTTGATACCAGAAGATAGCTCTTCTTCTGGAGCACACCCTATGCCCTCTCATATATCCTACGGACAGCATCCGGTGGGACTGACGGCAACAACCTATACAGTGTTACAAGAGTGCCTCCACTCAGTTGCTTTTGTTAGGAAGGGAGCAACTTGATAACTGTAAGCCCATGATGTGCAGTCCTTACATTGGGGCTGCAGGAGGGTGTTAGGAATATTTCTGTAAAATCCTGGGGTATTTGGAGTCCTATAGCTCCTCCCATAGGCCCCCAAAGGCTACCAGGTTTGTACCCTTTGGATTTTACTGGAGTGCCCAATCCTTATAGAATCGCCCCCTGCCCCAAGTAAGTACCTCTATGTGCTAGGTAGGGTAACTTGGGTGCCATATCAGGGTAACTCAGACCTTATGGTAGGGTAACTCAGGCCTCGTTACATGAGACTTTCCCAAGCTCACCTTATATACTATAATCTTATAATGCGTGTAGTTATCTACTATAGTTAACCAAACTATCCTCACCCATTGACCTCCGGGTCTCTGGTATTGGTGTAAGAATAGTTTACTGTAAGACACCTTCTGGTGGGTCATTACAACAGGTCAACCCTCAAGTACCTGTTCCCTCCAAAATAACTAAGGGCAATTTCTAAATATAGCTGAATGTACCCCATAATATTACAGAAGCCTGACCACTATGGTAGTTTGTAACATGTATACATGTTCCAGCAACTGTATACTGGCTACGTTTATGTTTTCCTTTGTTATGTTATTTCGTTTGTTCTTGCTTATGTTCATTGATTGACTGTTTCACTACTGGTATTATTAGGATTCTGGTAACTTATTATGTTTTGTATTAGTTATACTTTTTACTGCCAAGGGTTTGCCCTAGGGATTCTAAGGGAAGGAATGGTCATGTATACTGGCAGTAGAGATAAGGCTTAGGTGAAGGGTTACCCTGAGCTTTCAGGATTCTGGTAGGATCACAAGATTCCAGTAGTGTGCACTTACTAGTAATGACAGTGGTTGTGGGTTTTCAGGAACCTCTACCTTGGGTGGAGGAAATCATGTATTTAAGACAGGCTTCCTGACTAGTAGGAAATGGTAGACTTCAGACAGAACCTAGATAAGAAATATACTTGGTTGAATGGAAATTCTCTTACTCTCTTTCCCCTTCACTTCTTCTAAGACCTTCTTGTCTTTACCTCTCTTGTCTCCCTTAGGAATTGAATGCTAGGCGGCCTACCACCAATCCCTATTGTATTTGTTCATACAGGTTACCACCTGTTATATTTCTTTTGCCTCAGCAGGTAAGATAACCCTCTGCAGGTACTCGCAGGTTCTCAGGATGAGAATACCAGGTAGGATTTATCACCCTTCCTGTATCTTAATAACTAGTTAGAAGCAGGAGTAGCAGGGAAAGACACTCTGAGCTCAGGTGCCACATTCACAATTTCAGAACAAAGCAGTCATCAAAGGACCTGGTCTGAAAGGATATCCAGACCACCCCACAGGCTATGGTTCCCTCGGAACCCTTTAGCAACAGACAGCAACTCAGATTTAGAGACTGAAGCTTCAGTACAGGCTGGAAGCACCTTACAACCAGAAGACTATGACTCTGACCCAGAGGAGGACCTAACAATAGAACAGATCCTTTAGCAAGTTGTAAGAGGTCACAGCCCAGAAACTAGACACAGATCTGGAAGCCTATTGGGAACAGTCTTCAGAAGCAGAGTTCAATCTCAGGCAGTAAGTCAAGTAGCAAGTCAGTCAGTATCTGGAGAGTGAATACAACTTCCAGGAGCATTTCCAGAATCTTCAGTAAAACCAGCCAAACTCAAAACACCCCAAGGCAAGGGCAAGCAACCAGAAGGTTCAAGACCCCTGGAAGACTCAGCATCACTACCAGGAAGAGCAGGAATGGGTGATGCAGCACCAAGACCTGCTGACGATGCAGCATAAAGACCAAAGATCAAATTCCCTCAATCATCGAAGTTGAGTGGGGAAGGAGATGACCTAAAACCCAATGGACTCAAGAAATGGCTCAGAGAAGTAAAGAAGTACCTCTCAAAGTATGGCATCAATGATGATACAGAAGATGTAATTGATTACTATGGAGCCTATACTGAGAAGTGAGCACACAATGCATACATAATATTACTCAATGAGCATGAAGACACACCCAATCTTGAGACCTTTCAAAACTGATTCAAGCAGCTCTTTGAAGCATCTACCAACACAGATAACCTATACCAGTGATGGCAGAAGGTATTGCAAACTACAGGAGGAAAACCAGCAAGGATATCGAAAATTGCTGGAGAACTAGAAGACCTAAGACCTACCCTCCCTAGAGAATCTATCTCAGACTACACACAAAGGTAGTGGTTCCTAGATGCAATAGATTCTTGCCTCAGAAGAAATGTTGAACTCTAGATCTGAGAAACAGATAGTGGGACCCAGATAGTGCAAATTGCGGAAAGATATGATGCAACTATAGACAAAACTAGAGGCAATACATCAGCAAAAATATTATCTTGCGCCCAGTGCAGCCTGTGCGTCTGATGCACAGGGTGCCTGTAACGATAACCATTAACCAGGACGTACTGTCGAACCGACATCGCGTCCTGACGTCGAGTCGTGCGCCTGGTGTGTCCTGACAGTATCCAGACACGGACCCCTATGCCAGGTGCGCCCTGACAACATCTGATTCTCCGCTCTTGCATCCTAACAATGTCTAATCCTTGGGTGTTGCATCCTAACAACGTCTGATTCTCGGGTGTTGCATCCTAACACCATCTGATCCCAGTCTGTTGCATCCGGACGCTACTTGATCCTAAGCTCTTACATTGTGGTGATGCCTAATTCTGGCGTCTTCCACCCTGACGTCGCATCCTCGCCTGTGTGCATCGGGATTCCACGATACTCATGATGTGCGCCCTGGCGCCACCTATCATTAGGCTTTTCCATCCAGATTCTTTCTACGTGACACTCCTCTCGTCTGGATCCCCACCTGCATACACGATGCATCCAGATTTCACCTCGACCGGGACGTCTCATCTTGATGCTACTACTTCATGTCTGGACCTCCTCAGGATGCCTTCCGAAGTGTGGTGAATTACCCCTGACGCCATCTGCACGTTGCGCCCGGTATTGTCCAATCTTCCCAACTTCCTCCTGATATCTGATATACTACATTGTGATTGCCCTGTTATGATCTGCTATATGATCTCTCCTTTCTTATATCTTGCAACAGGTAACAACACTATTGTTAGTTTTCTTATAGGGATAGTACTTACCTATCTCCTATTGTATTCTCCTTCCTTCGAGAATTCTGATACTAGTTCTCTTACGCTATGTCTTAGATATTGACCGTTGCCAATACTAAGTCCTTATAACGTTAACTAGTATTCTTTCTGTCTCTTCTTCGTGTTGGTTGGTCTTGTTTGTAAAGAGCGTAAAGGTGTTTTATTGATAACTTATAAGATAGGAAATAACTTAGGTGGTTGCGTGAAGAACTAACTATCAGGTCCTACTGACCTCCTTATATAGTTCTTCCAGCAACCCGCTTACAAATCAAATGAGTCACAACTGTGACTCATGCACTCGCGTAACATATAACCTCATGACCATACTTGGTCATGCGCGAAAGTCCCATGACCTTAAAGGGGTCATG
>ML120406.1:292441-317100 GCA_003788595.2 Choiromyces venosus 120613-1
GCGTGCAGTGAACGCGCCCTTCCTGGGCGTCCTTGTCTCTGTTGGCCTGCAGATTCACGTTTTCTTTCCAATCATTAATAGTGGTCGATAATACATTTACCCTTTGCCCTACATGAATGAAGGGGTCCGCGTGCAGTGAACGCGCCCTTCCTGAGCGTCCTTGTCTCTGTTGGCCTGCAGATTCACGTTTTCTTTCCAATCATTAATAGTGGTCGATTATATATTTATCCTTTGCCCTACATGAATGAAGGGGTCCGCGTGCAGTGAACGCGCCCTTCCTGGGCGTCCTTGTCTCTGTTGGCCTGCAGATTCACGTTTTCTTTACAATCATTAATAGTGGTCGATTATATATTTGCCCTTTGCCCTACATGAATGAAAGGGGTCCGCGTGCAGTGAACGCGCCCTTCCTGGGCGTCATTGTCTCTGTTGGCCTGCAGATTCATGTTTTCTTTACAATCATTAATCCTGGGGAAGTAAGTACATCCCGTTTCCTGTTTATATATTAGCTGGTGATAATTACTAACCTTTCTTTTGCACTTAGACGTACCGCTGTCGAGCCTCCCGACCCCCAAGAGCGGGGTGGGAAATGCAGAGTCCTGCATAGTCATGTTACGAGTAGAGGGGGGATGGAGAGATCGGAAGCATAATACACCCACTTACCCATCATGTCTATGCGTCCCCTGATATCGAGCTCACAATTATTCTTTTATTTTAGTAGTCTCGTCCAGGAGAGTACACCGGAGAACCCCCCCTTCGAGCCGGCAGTGGAGGACAACTCGTAAGTGAAATGCTTCCACTCCAATCTGTCACATATTCTAAACTAATACTCATAGGGGGCGCTATGGCGACATCTTCTATGCGAAAAGCTGGTGTGGGTTCTCAAAACCTCGCGCCAGTACAGTTGCGTACAGTGCATGGCGCGAGGAGATGAGAACCTACCTGACAGCTCGCTCCCTTGACCTTCGCTGCCCAACGGAATCCGATCTGGATTCGGCGGTCGTTTTCACTCACTCCCTTCCCCCAGTCGCAGCCCGGATCGTGCTTGTTCGAGACAAGTACCGGGCTAAAGACGTGGGGGAAGTCGAGCGCCATCTAAGGCTCATGGTGCGAGATACCACCAAGAACCTTAGGATATCGAACGGGCGCCGTCTGGCCGAGGGGATGGAGGCTGGTGGTGGTGAGGTCGCGGGACCTCAGAGTAAGTATTCCCCTGAGCCATCTATTATCTGTTATCCCATCTATCATCTGTTATCCTCATGCTAACACATTTTATTAGTGGTTCAGCCCGATTGAGACTCTCCTTATTGCCCGAGGGCAATAAGGATGCATATCGTCCGCCGGATGGGTGTCCTGGAACTTGCGCACCCGTTCCTTGGCCACCACTAGTGTGCCAGCGACTTGGACCAGGGAATCGCCTGGGGTGTCCTGGCATCACCGAGCATGGATAACCTGCTCGGGGTGATCAAGCGAGAGCGGGTGTCGGGGGCAATCGGGTGCCCCCGATATCTCCTCGGGGTGACCGGTGAGGGCGTCCGAGCACTTCGTCGGGCGCCCTCCGAGCCTCTCCTGCTCTCCGAAACCATCTTTTTAAATAAAGATGATGACATCCGGGCGTGGCTCCTTGCCAATTGGGGCAGACACCCCCTGGACCTAATGGTCCTGGAGCCATGTCTGGGTGAGGGAGACGCCGAGGACTGGACCCCTGAGCCTGCCCATGGCAGATACCCTTTCTTCGACTGCAAGGTCTGGGATCACTGTGGGCAGGGCGGAGATATCGGGGAGGCCATGGTGGAGGAGGAAACCAAGGTGGAGGAGGAGGAGGAGGAGCAGGTGGCCGGTTCCGGGGAGGATACGGGTGAGGTGGAGGAGTCGGAGGGGTTTGTGGGGGAGGATATTGAGGAGGACGAGTCTGAGGGGGACTCTAGCGAGTTGCCAATCGTGACTGGTGATGTAAGTTTCTAACCTAACCTCCTTTCAGTTAACTCAGCTAATCACCAATATAGGACAAAGAACTGGTTGAGGAAGCGGGCTCCTCGACGAGCCAGGACTCCCCGCCCCCAGGTGACACCAGGCCTTCCGGGCACTCGGACGCGGACAAGCATCGAATGATGCTTGCCCTTGTCCGAGAGCAGCCCTGGTTGGCGGAGTTCCTGACTCCATCGCAGCCAACTAACCATGGTTGGGTCGATGGGGCCCTGGACAGCTCCCCTTCCCCCGATGCACCAATGGTGCCACCGATACCCATGACGCCCCCTGCACCCCAGGCGTCTTTGGTCAGCTCTAACCCCCCGGCTCCCGCGATGGTTCCTTTGGTTCATTCGTCCCCGCCTGTGCCCCGCCGAGGCACAAGGGTCCGGAAAGCCCCAAAATAATTTTCCCGGCTGTAGATTTTATTTTTTCTTAGGTAGAATTTTCTTAGTTTTTTTTTTTTTTTTCATTTTTGCTATCTGATTGCGGGTTTTATTTTTGTTCCCCATTTTGGGAATTTGTTTAGTAGGTTTAACTAGTAGTTCTTAGCCTGTACTTGTTAGCTACTAATGATACCCATTGATGCCCTCAACGTCTCATTGCTAGATGTTTCGATCTCGAGTGCCTGGTATGTGATACTAATGATACCATTTGATGCCCTTGCTTTGGCGTCTCTCATTGCTTGGCATTTCAATCTGGAGTGCCTGGTACAGTACAGTAGACTACAGTATGTGATAATTGTAATAGCATTCAGCCCCCTTGCTTTGGCATCGGGTGTGTCACCTAGCATTGGCTGACCATCTGAGTCGATTATCTACTATGGTATTGACGTTAGTGATGAGACGGACCAGGGTTTGAAGTTGGTCTGGAACGGCCGGGCTACAACCCCTATCCGTCTCATCACTAACTTCTATGCCTGAGTAGGTCGGATTGCTTGAATTCAGCCTGTCAGGTGTTCAGCTGTGTTGACTCGACACCAGGAGACGATTTCAGACACTTCTAGTGCTAGTCAGGCAAGGTGAGAATACCATAGTGCCAATAGTGTCAGTAAAAGATACCGTTCTTGGCTAGATTTTATTAAGCCACCCACCCTAACAACACCCTCATTTCGTCTAATTTTTTCATGCCGGAGTCTTCAGTCCAATCGTAGTTGAGAATGCTTAGATTATTATGAACATAATGTTGAACACTCTGAAAACGCCATTTTGCAGGAAAACCTTTTGCTTCAATACCGAGTGATAGTCAGTGATCCTACAACCCCCCCGGAGCCCTGTGTATTAGACTTGATGCATCATATACAACACGAGAAAACTATACAAACTTCTCATCTTCACCGAACTGTTGACGCGATACCAAAAGGCAGTGGTAACATATTTCTACATTACCGACACCTCGTGGCGTCGCGACCGCACGATGTCCCATGGCATCACGGTTGTGACAGCACGACATCCCATTGCATCACGGTCGTGACAGGATGACGTCCCATGGCATCACGGTCGCGACACCGGTACTTGTACCCCGATCCTCGCACCTTCTCCTGTGTACCTCCATATTCTCTTCTACGGGTCTCCCCACTCCAGCTACATCCTCCCACCGCCAAACCATTCCATCAAGTCGTTCCAATTTCTACATGCACCAGCCTCTTGGGATAACCTCTGTGAACCTTATTTCTGATGAACCACTCAGGGGCGGCAGAGGGAGAAAGTTACAAACCAGTGTACATCTTTCTATATAGGGCTTCACGGCTGGTATACCTTTGGGACCGTGGTGCAAGATTTCTCAGGTTTCGAGAATTGGTATTCCGATTGGTTTACATCTGTTTGTGGAGCCTCTCCTCTGTGCAGATACTCATGATACTAGAACTGACCGTATTCTCCGTAGACCACCTTGTGCTCCACGATTCTAAATGCACCATATCATGCTACATCTTTCTCAACTCCCCCGGCATCGTACCAATAATGGTACATTGGGAAACATTATGCGTCCCCCCTACCACCAAACACCCACCGGTATAAGACAAAGGCCTGGGAGCAAGGTGTGGGTAACAATTGATACTACGCTTTATCCTACGGTGAAGTCCTGTGTCGATGGGGGGTCTGCCTCGATGAAGCTCTCTCAGCCCAAGGGCAAGCAACCAAGGCTCAGGCCAAGGACCGATAACGAAATGGAAGGCTGGTTTGATAAGGGAATGTCCCTGACCCGGGAGGACCAGGCGGCCTGTGAGGAGGCAAAGGAGAGGGGTGAGAAGGTGTTCCATGTTATTCAGCGCAAGCAAGGTATGCAATAGCAGTCATGTAGTACATGTCGTGGAATACTCAAATAACACATTCTTAGGAAACATTATCGAAGTGTTCCTCAATATAGATATCGAGACACACAATTCCCATCCACACCTGGCCGGCCTGCATGCACTATCCCTGGACCAATGCGATGCACTCGGCGCCTCATATCAGCAAGTCAACATTGACGCAGGTGAGCTGTACGTGGCCCTTGATCGCAACTATCACTGCCTTCTTGTTGTATTTGCCAATCCAGCCTCCACTATCTACGGTGAGGAGGTTGGGGCAAGGATCGTGAAGCAGGCTACAGACAACATTACTAAGTACTGTGAGATTCAGCCTCTAAGCCTTCCACGCAGCATAAGGCACAATCATACTGAGGATTGGTTCCTGCAAAATCCACGACACTATGCCTATCCAAACTCGCGCTGTGGGGTGTTCCATTGTGGAATTTGGGCGCAACAGGGACATGAGGACCTAGGACCCATTTTGACTAAGGATACCAATGACGTCGGTTCAAATACACGCGGAGACCTACAAGTGCTCCTTGCCTCATTCCAGAATATCACACAACTTATGCGGTTGCTTCTTGGGGCTATTGACAGGCCACAACGTGACACAATGCAGTCCACTATTGAGCTATTACCCCATCACTTCCAGAATCTCTGGACCAATTATGACAACGAGTACTTTTCCCTACATGCGTGCCTCATCAACGTCATAACCGAGCCGCACATGGACCAGGGTGACCTTGACTGGACGATGAGTGCGCCATTGGGACAGTTTGAAGGGGCCGGGTTTTGCGTATTCGATTTGGAACGGTGCTTTTACTTTCCCGCGGGTTCGATGGCAGGCATCCGCGGTCGCAAGCTAATCCACTTTACAAGGCTCTGGACTGGTTTCCGACTCTGCTTGGTTTCGACTATGCATTGGTCCCTGCTGTGGCATGTTTTCGGGAGTCAGACAGAGGCAGGTGCTGGTAGGGGCAGACGCGCAAGCGGAAGCATGATTGCGTGAATGGCACTACTCTCCCTGATCTCCAGAACGAGGGTTCCGATTCTGAATCGTTTCTGAGAAATTAACTTACCTTATTTGTATGATGGGATGTATCTGCCCTCTGTTGTGTTGGTTTACCCCAGAGGGCATGTGGCTGTACGGATATGTGGATATGTGGATTTGTGGCAGATCAGAATAAAAAAGATATTATGAGAACAATTGATAATGTAGCCAGGAACAACGTTCCTAAGCCTACCATGATGTGTAACTAATATTTGTGAAATAAGCTTCTAATTTGCACAAGTGTCATGATATGAAGTGACGTTGCGTGATGGCCCATGAAGGGGAAGTAGCTTATGTTACAACAGAGAGGATGAGGTGATCTGATAAGATGGGGTAATACAAGGTATCAAGCTACAAGTGCTAAGCCTGTTTGGATACTAGTTACAGTTCACCGTGTGCAAACCCCTTGACCCAGTGTTCCACTGACACGCGTCAAGATCAACACTATACAGTACTCCTGCATCTCATAATATATACAGGACCCTTGAGATCAACTAGACAGACTTTCACCATAGCTGTTAAATGTCCATTTTGTCGCCGAAGGTATGTGCGGGCAGGTGCATACGAGAAACACCTACGAACTGCACATGCAAATCTGGACATTGTACTTGCCTCTACTATATGACATGCACCTTCCGTGAGTGCTATTAATGACACCGAAACAGATCTATTCCTTGCCCCGGAGGTAAATGATGAGAACAAACGGCCAGATTCTGACTATGAATCTAATCCGGACCTCACTGGATGGGATGCCGACGCATTGAATGATGACGTTGCGCACGAGTCTGATGCTGAAGTACTCAACCACAACACCTCAGCATCGGCTGGCATACAATCGCATTACCCAGGCGCCAGGGAAGCGATTGGAGACGTGAGCTGGTTTGAGGATGAACACCGTACTCTGTGCCAGGATCCATGGGCTCCGTTTGCCAATGCTCATGATTTCAAACTTGCATCTTGGTTCATTCAGAGCAAAGTCTTGAAGTCTCGAATCAATGCATTCTTTTCCAGCGGTCTGGGTAGTTCTGCGTCAGTCGGCTATAGTTCAATGCATACGCTGGAGAATCATCTCCGATCATTGGACCCCTACAGCCCTTATCTACAATGGTTCGAAGGTGAAGTTGACGATAGCAAGAGAACGCAGCATTTCTTCTATTGGAACGTCCTTGACTGTGTCAGATACCTTCTTCAGCAGATAGCATACAGGGATGACTTGGTCTACGCGCCGCGGGCGTGAATATGACCAGAATGGGCATAGGATATATGCCAAAATGCATACGGCGGACTGGTGGTGGGACGTCCAAGTACAGTACACCCTGCTTTGCAACCTCCTTCATCAGGGCACTGGCTAACCATTTATAGGATACACTTCCACGTGGTGCAACTCTGGTTCCAATAATTGGAATGTCCGATCAGACCCATCTTACCAACTTCTCGGGTGACAAGAAAGCGTGGCCTGTCTATATTACGACCAGAAATCTCCTATCGACTAGGCGTAACAGACCTAGATCAATGGCAGTTCTCCTTCTTGCACTATTGCCCGTCCCGCCCAAGTTCCCGCAGTCCTCTTCAGCAGACAACCTGCAGAGACAAATCAATGCCGATACACTATAAGGCGTATTTGAACTCATACTGTCGCCCTTGCAAGATGCAGCACTTGACGGTGTCTCAATTGACTGTGCGGACGGGAAGGTCCGGCGGTGCTTCCCTATCTTGTCCGTGTGGGTTGCGGACCATATGGAAAACGTTGCACTACACGGAGTAAAATCTAACGCCTGTCCAAAATGTGAGGTGCCTCCTGATGCATTAGGAACCGATGCACAGGAGACGTATCAGACGCGGGATTATGCCACATACGAACGTCTCGACCAAGAAAATGAGCATTGGTTGACAGACTCTGGGTCGGGAGACATAAATACCACGTTTGACGCACTTGGTATCAAGATGGGACGGAATGTTTTTCATGGGCTTCAACGGGTTTCAGCACCCGCTCTGCACTAGCCAGATTTGCTCAATACAGTTTATTTGGGACTATTCAAGCATATGATGGACTGGGTTCAGGGATTCCTCAAGAAACACGCCCGACTGCAGGCTTTTGACGATGCCTGGAAGGCTTTACCACTATACCCGGGATTCTTTGCGCCCAAAAAAGCATACCGTGAGGTTACGCAGTGGCAAGGAAAGGAGATGAGGAACCTGGGGCATTGTCTTTTGGGAGTTCTCGCCATGGCATTGAGGCAGCCTGAGAGTACGCAAGTATAGCCATTCAAACGCGCACTCGCCTGCATCAGGTCATTACTCGATTTCACTTTGATGGCCCAATATCGAAGCCATACACCTGAGACCTTGGATTATATGGAACAATATCTGAATCGGTTTCATGATACGAAAGATATCTTCTTGGAGTTTTGAATATCGAAGAGGACACAGGCAAAGGTTAACGAGCAGTGAAGGGAGCTACGACATCAGAGAACACGAGTAAACCAATGTGTTGCGAAATCCAACCGGCGTCAGGTACGGGAGCAGGATCGTGAAGAAGAGATCGACCAACGTATGGAACTAATCCATACGGAATCTCATTTCAACTTCATTAAGATGCATCTACTAAGTCATTTTCAGGGTCACATATACCAGTTTGGCAACATTCAGATGTACTCCACGGAGTTTGGCGAGCTTGCGCATAAGGAACAAATCAAGGAGGGGTGGCGGCGTTCAAATAAAAACGATGCTGCAAGACAGATCCTGAACAGCTATGGTCGCCAGCATGCGATCCGAATGAGACTTTTGAACCTGGATTCCCTTCTACGTCGTGGGGCTGATCTCCCTGCCGATGTCGTGGAACATTTAGATAAAACGAATTCTGTATCCGTGCCAGTTACCAATCGTAGGATCCTGAAGGGGCGTCGTGATGATGTTTCCGATGTGATGGATTTTTGCAAGGTCTTGGGTATCGCACCGGAGAGCATCTGTCGGGAATTGATTCGATATAGCCGAAATAGCCTGCACACCGAGCACCGCCTTCCTGAAGATCCCGCCATACTTTGATTCCTTCTGGTGGAACTACTAATGCAACTTGAAATCCCCATTCTAGCATTCCAGGAAACCGACATTTACGACATCCACAGGGTACGCTCTACTGGTACCCGACTCTTCAGGAACCAAGCGAGTCGCAATGATTGAGTTTGGGTACAGATGGGTGGCGAGCATATGTATGGTGTGCTCTGGGGCCGTCTCCCCGGAAAGCTCCTGGCGCTCTTCAAAATCAGAGACTACACACACGAGGACACGGTTCGCAGGCTTGCATGTGTCCAAATATTGAACGCGGTTAACTCGGGATGCGTATCCGACGTCCATGGCCTTGTCACGGTACAGCTAAGGGAAAATGCACAAGAGTTTACTATAGTAGACATAGGGACAATCTTAGGCCTGGCGCACCTCATCCCAGAGACAGACCAGTGATGGCTTGTTAACAGCCATAATGATTTAAGGACATTTAACGAGATTTATTGAGAGGTCATGAGAGCAGACAGTCGGGCGACAACTGTTGGCTTGGGCAAGTATTCTGCATCGAGGATGGTTGAATGGCACGGAGAATATTATAGCATCTTTCATTGCAACCTGTATATAGAAACCTCTATGTAGCAACTAATTAATAGAAACTAAATAATAGATACAACTAAAAGTACACGATGTAGAAAATTAAGGTGGGGGATTGGTCAGTCCTTAAGATTAGGACCCTGATGACACCACGCAGTGAAACGTCGTGGGTCCCGACGTCGCGATGATGCCGTGGGACATCGTGGGTCCCGACGTCGCTAGGACGCAGTGAAGAAACCAGACAGATTGCGACAAATCGCCGCAACGCCCTGTGGCCTCACAGTGAGGAACCGACAACGGTGACGCGTCAGGATGCTGGGAAGGTTCTGGGCAGGGATGGGGACATCGGAGGATGGAAGGCATCTGTGGTCGATGTTAGGATGGAGTTATGGCATCGTGATGAGAGATGGAAGGAACGTGACGAAGGCCGGCCCTGTGTGGCCACGCCCAGTGGTACTCCCATGAGGCAGCAGCCATAGCCAGATGTCAGCATATGGGGAAGAAGCTGCGACAGAGATGCAGATGTCCAGGGGTCGTGAGGATGTCGACCCAATGTCAGGTAGTGTCCTGACACTGCAAAGCGTTGCTATGCGACACAGGATGCACCAGGCGCAATGTTGTGTTGCAACACACATCATGACGCATAGGGCGTAAGAGGGGGTTGCAATGGAACTCAGGACGCACCAGGCGCACCGGGCACACGAGAAATGCGGCGTGCGTCAGGACGCGATGCCCATACATCAGACGCGGGGTTTTTTTTTGCTGATGTAGCAGCAGTGGCAGCCCCTCCACCAACAAGTCAAACAAACTAAAGAAAGACTATTAACCTGCACAAGCATCGAGCAGCAAAGCAGCAGGAAAAGGCAAGACACCAGTAAAGTGACAACCTATGTAAAGAACAAGAAATCCAGCAAGAAGGAAATGGATTGATGGAAAAAGGAATGAGCTTGTTTCTACTGTGGAGAAGGTGGACATATGGCAAATGGATGCCCCAAGAAAGAAGTTAAAACCAACTATGTCAGGATCACAGAGGACGATACTAACAGCAGTGATGAAGAATATGAATTGGAAAGCAACTCAACATAAGAGGTGAATAGATAAGACACCATAAAGACCTACAAGATGACTGTTGTAGTGCCCAATGACCCTGGTACACCCTTCTAAGCCCTCAAATTCAACATGCTAGTAAACAGCAAGTAAGCAAGAGTGCTAGCAGATACAGGAACTATCGGTGGAAGCTTCATAAGCAACCAATTTGTCACCACACATAATATCTCTTACCAGCCTTGAAAGTGACCAGTCACTCTAAAAATTGCAGTCAAGGGGATGAGATGAAGCAGCAATTACAACAGTACTGTCAATATCCAGATAGGGAAGATGAAGATACCGAGAATTGAGATGATGGTCACCTCAGTGTCAGACTATAATGTCCTACTAAGTATGTATGACCTTGTAAAACTCGAAGCAATGATCGATTGCCAGAAAAACAGCCTATACTTTCCCGACCACAAAGTGAGAGTAAACTGTAATGAACAGTCTACTCGGCCCAGATCTACAATGGCAAAAGTAGAAAAGGCACCAGATTTCCTGACAATGTTCTCTAAGGTATTTGTCAAAGAAGTACCTACCATCATGCCACCAAGATGGAATATAGACTACTGGATCCACCTAAAGGATCCTAACCTTTACCCCAAAATGCCAAACTACAAGACATTGGAAAAGCTCCTACTGCCATTCAAAGCATAGATCGAGAAGCAACAAAAGGCAGGAGTTATTTACAGAGCAGAAGCACCTGGTGGATCAAGTATGTTTATGCAAGGTAAACCAAATGGCATCATAAGACCACTAGCAGATCTGCAGCAAAGGAATCTAAATACAATTAAGGACCACTCACCAATACCCAACCAGCAGGTAATAATCGATGTTGTTGAAAGAGTGAAATATAGAAGCAAAATAGACCTCAGCGATGCCTATTTTCAGACCAGAGTTCACCCAGATGATGAGAAATACAACACTATCAAGATACCCTTTGGAGCATTTATATACAGAGTAATGCTGCAAGGAGACACAAATACCCCAGCTACATTTATGATAGTTATGGAAGACACCCTTTCAGATGAACTAGGCATTTTTGTTTGGGTTTACATTGATGATATTCTTATATTGGGCGGCACATGCCAGGACTATGTGGAACATATCAAAACAGTCTGTGGGAGGCAAGAGTTGGCAAAGCTGTATGCAAACCTGAAAAAGAGCATCTTCTTTGCAAAAGAACTGGATATATTGGGCCATATAATCGATAACAAAGGTATACATCCAGCATCAGAAAAGATAAGGACTGTTAAGGACTAGACCAGATGAAAGAACAAGAAGGAACTTCAGCAATTTAATGGAATGGTTAATTATATCTCAAAGTTTCTACCCCACATCGCTACCATTACTGCCTCACTTACAACACTTACCAGGAATGTAGAATGGCTTTGGACTGAGCTGCAGGAAGCTGCATTCCAGGCAGTTAAAAAGGTAGTAGAAGAATACAAAGTCATGCAACCGATAAATTATTCCAAACCAGATATGATATGGTTGTTTACCAATGTATCCCCTACCGGAACAGGTGCATGGGTAGGACAAGGAGCAACCAGGGAGGAGGCTAGACCAGCAGCTTTCCATAGCCAGAAATTGACACCCTCCCAAAGCAACTATCCTACATATTCACAGGAGGCTCTTGCAATCATTGAAGCTGTGGAGGCCTTTGCACACCTGTTGTTGCACACTAAATTTACTATAGTTACCAATCATGAGAGTCTAACTAAACTAATGACCCAAAAGAATCTAACTAACTGGCAGCAAAGATGGTTAATGCACCTTAGCCACTTTGATTTCTCTATCCAGTACATGCCAGGAGTAAAGAATTTTCTAGCAGACTACCTATTGAACATTCATGAGGATGAGCCTTCAGTTTATAATATAATCCTCCAAGATCCCCCCTCTGAAAACCATGATACCCAGATCACTCTAGACATTAAAGCATCAGAAATCTGAACCAACTACACCTCTTCAGCATCCTACAGCTTGGAATCCAATAGTGACATGTACTCCTCAGCAGTAAGCCAACACTCTCCAACCCTGACCACCCAAGATTTGATACTCAAGGCAAGCCCATATTATATATTGAATACCATTCAGACTAATGTAGTCACCCGATCCCAGAAATGAAAGGACAGCAACTGAAGCCCTCCCAGGAGTGAGGCCAGCATAGACAGCTCTATAACCAAAGGCAACTCCTGGAGAGATGAAGTTACACTTCCTAAGCTATCTAAAATGAAAGCAGCATATGTGGTGACCTCCTGGATGGCATGTTATGAAGATGAATATGAAATACACAAATCCAACAAGGAAGGAGCAAGTTACTTTTCTAGTGATCACAAGAAGTGGAAGCAAAGCAAGAAGGACAAGGGAAAGAAACCTGCAAGTGCAGTCATTTCCTCCTTACCAGCAAGTACCTCTCCACTCACCATTTGGCCTTCTCCCTCCATCCCTCATCCTTCTTCCAGATTCCTGGCAGACCAGAAAAGGTTAGTGGATAAATTGATACTTGATCAGTTACTAGATGCCTCCCCAGCTTCCTCTTCTTCACACCTCTATAGCAAACCCTTCTGGAGCAACCTGGAAACTGAAAAAGCAAACACCTTCTTAGGTACAATTCACACAATACTCATGGGCAATTTTTGCCCTAAAGTCATTGCAGTGCTGAAGCTTGACCCCCTCTTTCCCAGAGTCTAGGAGACTGGCAGCAAACTACACTACTCAGGCTCTGTCCAGGATAGCCTACTTATTGCACAGAATACCAACAGGTATTCTAACCTTTATATCCTTGTGGGACCTTTAGAAAAGGAAGTATCCCTTTGTGATTTGATTCTCAAAACAGTTCTTGAAGGCCTCAGGCATTTCTTGGTGCATAAGAGCTACAGATACGCACCCTGTTTCCTTTGATGGCCACAGATGTGGCAGGATTTCGTGGCCTATTGTTATTCCTGTGACCAATGTCAGATCAACAATGAACAAACTACCCTCCCTGCAGGACAATCCCTCACACTCCCTCCCCAGAGCCCAATGAGGCATACCAGTCCTTGGCTATCGATTTTGCTGGACCCTTTACCAAGTCAAACAAATACAATACTATCATAGTTATCATCAACTGGTTCACATCTTACATTCACCTTGTTCCCCTTAGAGACCATGCCACCTCCAAGAAAACATTTGAAAAGCTTCAGAGCACTATCTTTGATGTTCATAGCCTTTCACTCAGCATAATACTCAACCAGGACTCCCAGTTTACCTCTAAGTTTTGGTCTCAAATGATGAAATCATTGGGAATTCAGGTCTGGATGGTCACCCAATACTATTACCAAACCAACAGCTAAGTGGAGTGTAGGATTTGTACCCTTAAGCAAATGATAAGAAACTTTGTCAATAAAAGGCAGAATAACTGGTCCCAAGCTCTCCCCTCTATAGTGTCAGCAATGAATGGTACACCCCATGAATCCTTGGGTATCTCATCCTACCAGGACCTCTATGGATGGCCATGGAAAATCTTTAACCCAGTTCACCAATCAGCCAGCAAGGTACTGGCTGTTGATGAAATATTGAACACCTATGAAGCAACAAGAATGGAAGTGGATATGGCACGGAAGCATGCCACATTCAGGCAAACAGTATAAGTGGACAAGCAGTGCAAACCCCAGAGATACCCCTTCAAGATTGGAACCAGAATACTGGTTAGAGGATGGCACTATACCTCTATACCTGGATGATCTAGGAAGCTAGAATGTAGATGGTTTGGCCCATTCAAGGGATTGAAACATGATGTCTATACCGACAACTACAAGCTCGAATTGCTCTGGTGAATGGAATGGCAGAAACCCTTCTTCCATGTATCTTTGCTCAAGGAATACCTCGAAAATGACCCAGATAGATTTGCATCTTGAAGGATGGATAGGCTGGTACCTATCATCATTGATAATGTAGAAGAATAGGAAGCAGAACAGATACTCAGCTACCGATGCTAGCACAATAGAGATGAATTCTTGGTGCACTGGAAAGGATATGAAAGGACTGATGACTCTTGGGAACCCATCGAAAACCTAGAAAACTCCTTGGTAATCGTCCAGGAATACTAGACTACAAACCACCCAACAGCCCCCTTACCTAAGATCAATTCACACTATGTTAGAACAGTTTGGGAACCAATGGAAGTTTCGGAAACACCCTGTGCAGCTGGACCTGTACCTGATGAATTTTGAGAACCTTATGATGATGAGGAATATGACTCTAACTATTCGGAATTTGACTACTTCAGTACCGATGATGACTTCCTCCTTTGACACATAGATAGGAATGAGCAGGAGGACTTGGACTAGAGTATGTAATGTTTTAGATTGGGGGAATGTAACATGTGTACATGTTCCGGCAACTATATACTGGCTATACTTAAGTTTTCCTTTGTTATGTTATTTTGTTTGTTCCTACTTATGTTGATTGATTGACTGTTTCACTACCAGTATCATTAGGATTCCGGTAACTTGTTATATTTTGTATTAGTTATGCTTTTGTACCTGCAAGGTTTTGCCCTAGGGATTCCAAGAGAAGGAATGGTCATGTATACAGGTAGTAGAGATAAGACTTAGGTGAAGGGTTGCCTTGAGCTCTCAGGATTCCAGTAGGATCATAAGATTCCAGTAGTATGCACTTACTGGTAATGACAGTGGTTGCAGGTTTTCAGGAACCTCTACCTTGGGTGGAGGAAATCATGTATTTACGACAGGCTTCCTGACTAGCAAGAAATGCCAGACTTCAGACAGAATCTAGATAAGAATTATACTTAGTTGAATGATGATTCTCTCGCTTCCTTTCCCCTTCATTTCTTCTAAGACCTTCTTGTCTTTACCTCTCTAGTCTCCCTTAGGAATTGAATGCTAGCTGGCCTACCACCAATCCCTATTGTATTAGTTCATACAGGTTACCACCTGTTACATAGTTCCACTACATATAATTGTCATGGTAATATTTGCTTTGTTTTTATGTGACCCATGTAGACCCATGATGTAAGGTATCAAATGAACACTCATGTGAGTATATTAATCTTTGCTAAAACTATATTAGTTTATCATAGTATTTTATTGCATACTCTGTTTGATCCTTTTGATATTTTAGGGAAATAAAAGGCTTTTTACAAGCCTTACACTATGAATAATCTTCTTTTTTAAGTATTCAATAAATTGTAGTCACAGAAATACTAAGTCTAACCTCTTGAGCAAGTTTTCTCCAATACAGTTTTTTCCCTTCCTAGTTCCTCTGAAGTAGATTAATTAACCACTAGATATCACATTACATGAGTGTTGGTGGGCATCTGAAGTGAACATAGTTGTACTGAGAATGATGTATTTTGGACTATAAATTCACTGTTGGACAAGGAACACCAGTCTAATAGGAGGCTTCTTTTTATGAAATACTCATGTTCAATAAAGTAAGGACTCTGACTGTTGTAGAGTAGTCTATTCACCTTTTGGACCATTGCATAGTAGTGTAGAAGGTATCTGGTAAAGATGATTTTTGGTGGGAATATCAGTTGCAATAGTGGGGTATCAGTGAATTGTGGAGATAGTAGCCTCCTACCATACAATTGTCAGTAAATAAATAAGATGAGTACAGTTCATGAAACAGTATTTCCCTTACTCTGGAGATTGGGTCCCTCCTGCACAGAGGCCTCTAATTGTACAACATTCTTTTAGTATACTCTTATCTCCATTAAAGGAAAACTCTATTTCAAGACTACTTTTATCTAGTGACTGTAGCTCTTCTTAATCATGTATATAGCTATATAGTTCTCACTCATTGCAGAAACCTCTCATGTACTACAATACATCACCATAGTACCTCAAAGATAGATGCACATAAGTTGATTGAACAATATTCCCTCAAAATTCAAAACTCCAAATTCCTAGCTTGCCTATAAAAATCTCTAAAAGTTGTGGATTCCAATCAACAAAAGAGATAGAAAAAAAATAACACTATGCAAGTTAACTGCTCATATTATATCAGGACCTTTGGTAACTAATTCATACACTATAATTAACAACAGTGCTATTCGAGTTTTAGCGATTCACAGTTAGTAAATCAGGAATACAGTACTTTCAACTTTTACAATTTCTCTCATATAATAGTTAAGGGCACATCTGGTTGCTATTCATTTTTATGAGTACTAAAATTGTAAAATATAGGTTGCATCCTACAAGTGTAGTTATGTCAAGTTAGTATAATCTATGAAAATAGATATCAGAGTGGTGTGTCTAGTTGATACTCAAATAAGAAATGTGTTAGTGCATTATGTAAATATGCAACCAACTTGAAAAAGTGTAAGAATTATAACCCATTATTGATAACCTATTATTGACTTACTCAATCAACTATAGTATCAATGATAGCATTCAAGTTAACATACCTATTCAATCTTCTTTTTTTCTTCAAACCGAAAAGCACAAAGATAGCAAAAACTAAATAGACTATGGTAATAGTTAAAACATTACTGAAAATCCGAAATAAGTAGGTACATCATAGTGAATAGGCAGAAAATAGATTCAAAAAAAACCTATGGATTGCAGTAAGGAAAGGACCAGACAAGACTTTTCAAATTGATTTAGAGGTAAGTTAACTAAAAACAAAATGGGCAAATATATGTTAGCAAAATTTAGTGAAATCTTACTATTTATAAAAATAAATTATTAAATTCAAATATGTTATAGATAAAAAAGGATTATGAGATATATACTATACTGAAGAACAACTTAGGCTTTGGATGAGATAACTATTGAGCTGTACCAATACTACCTGATAGTGTTTGTGATACCTACCTTAAAGCTTATTCAGAAGCTGAAAAGTTTCTTTCAAGGTACCTAATGTATTACAATATTTTGCATGAGTTATGTGCAAACTTATCAGCAACTGGTAAATATGTAGTAATCTCAAACCTTTTCTGTTGATCTGGACCTTTATTTAAGTCCAGCTAGACCTCCAAAAGCCAAATGAGTAAATCTATAATAATATGATCAACAGAAAGTAATAAAGGGTATATGTAGCAGGAAGGAGGAAGTAAATGCATACATATCAGAGGAGAAGAGGCTATAGGATCTCAGGATGTAGAAAAGGTAATAGGAGAGGTATCAATAGTAAGGCTGGATAGTTAGAGCAGGGAGACAGTTAGTGGGTAAATTAAAAGATAATAAGGGGGGAGGCAAGAGACAAGGACAGGATAAGTTAGAGATAGGAAGCAATGAGGAGGAAGAGGAAGAAGAAGAAGAAAGCCTGCATACCTCTAGAAGGTTCAGTGAGAGTGGAATACTATAGAATGTACAATTACTCAAGCACTCAATCACCTTGAAGCTACTACACAAATGATACAGTGTTCAAAGATGGAACTTACTGTCAAAAGACTGCGATAAGATTATTCATTATTGCTTACTACAAATAAGTTGGTAAAGACTTTTGTTATGATAGAAAGTGAGGAGAAGGCTTTTATTTTTATTTCCCTTCAACTTGGAGAGGCAAGAGATAGGTAGTTCTAAGAGGCAATTTTTGAACTATAATTTGTATCTCTATTTCAAGTTCTTCAATTTTGTTTATTCTGTTTCGATTATTATTTTTGATTATTACTTTTTTTGATTTCTTTACTTATTTACTACTACTGTACTAATCAGTAAGCTGTATCCATCACCTCCCAAAATTCAAAACATTCAAACCTTATACCCGGGCCTTTATATCATCTTTCTAAACTATTTAATAGTCTCAACTGTTACTCCAGTGTCCCTCACTCTACCTTGCTCTATGGTGCATCACTACTGCCCTACTGTAAATATAATATTAATATACATGAATTCAACTAGTCTGTTTCTTACAAGTCAGATAAGTAGAGTAACAGTCAGGTTAGCATTCTAGGTACAGTTCTACGCATTCAAATGACATGAGTTAGTTATTCATCATGGTGATTCTAAGCTACCACTCAGTTCAGCTTTGGGTATAGTCAGGATGACCAATGCTGAACTGAGGATAGGGAGGCCAAAATTTAAAAAAATTAGTATTTCAAAACCAAAGCAGAGCCTGGTCTAGCTTGCCTGCAGGCTTTGCTTATGACTAATATATTGTAATCTCATACTTGCTGTATATCGATAAATAATAATGGATCCTAAGAGGCCAGTCCCTCTAGCTTTTGGTACAACTAAACTAACTCAGGCTTTTTTAGTAATAGCCTGACTGGACTGCAGGACTACAGGAAAGTAGCTTTTCAATACTAAAGCTCAGCCTAGCCTCGGCATCTGGTAGCTTTGCCTATGTATCTGGTAGCTTTAACTTAGGTTGATATAAGATTCAACTAGGTGGTTGTTAACTGGGCAATGCTGGACTTTGGTGACTGGAAACAATTTTAACTAGACTGATTTAGGCTTTTCAAAACTATAGCTGGACTCACCACTTAGAATTACTGTAGGAGATAGAGGTATACGTGTGAGTATTCAGAAGCTGAACTGATTTCTTGGTCAAATTCTGATAGCTGAAAATCAGAAAAGAGACTCAGTATTCACAGAATAAGTAGAGGACTAGAGAGGACACTCTCTATATTGGAAACAAAACTCATGCTTTTTGTATCTTTGTCTAAGGCCCAAGGTAAAGGAGAGAGATACACTCAGAAAAACAGGAATAACAAGTAGTGTACTTAGAAATGGACTCAGAAAACTTGTAGGAGAATTGTTCTTGAGCATTATATTGAACTTTAGTCTGGTTCATTGGGTAATGCAAGTTTGGTCCACTTCAACCTGACTCAATCCAAGGAAGTACAATCCTAAGGTCACCTCAGCCAACCCAAAATAACCCAATGAACAACCAGAGTCAACCCACCTAAGGCTTGACCTATTGGAGGACTTCAGTGCCTAATTAGGTACTATCAAGCTTTAGTAGCTTGAAATAATTTAAGCTAGACCCACCCAGGCTCTTCAGAAGTATGGTAACACTAACTGCACTGCTGACCTTCAGGCAGGGTTAGACAGACCACATAGGATTATGGGTTCATCATGAGATATTTGTTGTTTTTTTTTTCTACCCATGAGGCAAGAGCTGTGGTAATAATCTTATCCTTAAAAGAGTGAGTCTTCTCTATTCTTTTGACTCCTATCCTAATCTCTTATTCATATTAGTAATATAATTACTAGTAACATAGTAACCAGTAACATAGTAAATAATGAAATACTTATTTTATTATTGATTTACATATGTAACATAATCAAACTACATCTACTCTACCAGCCTATCATGGAACTCTTTCATTCCAAGATTGTCAACTCCTGGCTCTTGTACAATATCATGTGACCTCAGTCTTTCTCCCACTTGCTGACCATTCCTATGCCCTTCCTGATAATTCTCAACTTCATACTCTATCTCTTTTATCAAATATTCCTTTTCTCTATTGTATTTTAGAATAACAGTATGGAATACAGCAAGAGCTAATACCAATTTTACCTATGATTTATAGGAATACTTAATTTGTGATTACAGGATTGAAAAGCACTTTTTCAATGTACTAAATAGTTGTTCAATACAATTGTAAGCTTGTGCATACCTTAGGTTGAACAATTCCTCCCTATTTTTAGGCCTAATATACTATCAAATTTTGTATTATTAGCTTGTTTGAGTAATATTAAATAGAAATATAAAAACAAAATTTCAATTGATATGTACTGTAGCTTAAAAATCACCTTCTCATGTAAATGGTTGTAAAGTTCACAATATAGTGCTAAGAAGTCTTTTTGCAATCCATATACTACATCAACAAGGAAGTATTTGCCTTCTGATACTTTAAATCTATTTTGTAAAGTCTACTAGACAACTCATCTATTGTGTACTGAACTCTTCTGGCCAGGAATAATACAAGCAAAGGATAAACTAAATATACAAACTGCAAGTACATTTTGACTTATTTATTCTTTCCTATACTTTAATCTCAGAAAATTATCACTAGTGACCTTGGTCAGAATATAAGTGTCATTGGCTATTCCTAATGCATCCTTAGAATAAGAACACAGAATTTCTTTTTTTTGTCAGATTTCCCATGGAAGTACTTCAGGATTTAGGGAGTGAATATTGTTTTTAGATAATTCTATTAAACCATCTAGAATAAAATTGAAAATTCTATATTATTCATTAAAAATTATACACATTTCTTTTGTGAATATCATACAATAACTTACTTTATAACTATATATCTACAGACCTGAAATCTCATCTGTACCTCATAACTGGTACTTTGATGACCAACAATAGCAAGAAACATGGCAAGCTGTTCCTCTATTGATATCTTTTTTGTCTCCCATAGTCTAGCATGCATGACTATTTAGTTCTTCAAGTCAAGAAAAGTTATTTTTAGCACATGAAGTACCCTGTGAATTCAGTGTTCATTGGAGGTAAGTAACTCTTTGATATACTCCTTTCTGCTTAGAGGTGAAGTATGACAAGCCTCCTTGTCAAATTGTAAGCTAGTATTGGTACAAACTAAAAGGCTTATATTACATATTATAGTAGGAGTAAATAGGTATAAAGTTTGATTAATATAGATATAGTTCTTTGAGTATTTTTACCTGAGATTAGTGATGAACTATATGCTTATAAATACCAAGGACTGGTTGGGTCAGAGTTTTTTTTCATTTTACAATTTTGTAAAAAAAAACTTCTACATATTTTTTGGATACTATTATTTTGAGCTTATTATTGCAACTTGAGTATTTTGTTTCAGTATCAACCAGATATGTTGCTTTAAAGCAAAATAGAGTTTTGTAGCAAACCTCTAAAACCAGGGTCAAAATGAAGGTTTGAAGTGACAACTAGATGCATCCTAATGAATAATTATTCAGGTAACCAGCACTAGCTTAAAATTCACTGCTAGTTCTAATTTTCAGGAAAGTACAAGAGGTTATTTCACCTGCCAAGATATTAGTAGCACAAGGTTTTATTTATTGGGTAAAGCGCAATCATCTCATAGCTATTATTCTAAAATTCAAATATATGTTATAAATGTTAGGTTAGAGATACAAATAATAATAATATAGCTGAAGAAAAAGTTAAAAACTAAAAACACACACCAGGTAACATGATTACATAATATAATTGGATGAAGTCAAATCATATAGTTTGCCTTCATCTTTAATTTTTTTTTTCTTGGTTGGATTCAATGGATTAGGGTTACTGGAATAGTGAAAGGTGGCCAAAAAAAAGGATAGAATCAACTATTACCAATTATTACTTACATTCTAACCTTTCTGAAAAGAAAAAGAAAAATGATAAAAAAAGAAAATAATGAAATACCAGTAATGAGGAATTAAGGAATATCAAAATAATAATACTCTTCTTTCTTTTGATATATTATGTGGTTTACCTCCCTCTTTAATTTTTTTCTTCTTGGTTTGATTCAATGGGTTAGGGTTACTGGAATAGTAAAAGGTGGTCAAAAACAAGAATAGAATCTACTATTACCAATTATTATTCACATTCTACTGTTTTTGAAAAAAACAAAAAAAAAGAAATAAAAAACGGTAAAATAGAACAATAAAGAATTAGTAATGAGGATTTAATAAATGTATAATATTGTTTGTTTTGTTTATCTTATATTCAGTGTGGATATACAGGAAGGTGCATGCAGTACTAGCTATAGCAAAAACAAAATATTAATCTTGATCAAACAAACATAAGAAATGACCAAACATATTCTCTTTCTTTTATGATTAAAAGGTCACTGCACCCACTATAGTGACTACTCAAATCAGGAATGAAATAAATGAAATCCTCCACCTCAGTAGTAAAAAATCAAATTAAATGAAAAGGTAAATCCTCCTTAATAAAGGAATGACAAAGGAAAGACATGAAGGAAACTCCTACCTGGGCTTGCCACCTGGTAAAGCAAGAATAGTGATTGATATGTCTAACATATTTGGAGGGAAGTTTGTGTGCAAGGTGTGAATGTATAATGCTAAGGCAAAGAGTTATTCCTTATTCATCCAGAGAGAAGAGTCAGGACCTAGGTCATTGACTCCTGAGAGATAGAGGTGATGCTCTTCAGACCTGAAGGGACAATGAGGTATGGCATACTCAAAGGACTCATCTGCCTTCTCATAGCTAATGCAGAGAGGAGAGCAGTCAGGTTTACTCCAGAAGAGATGTTCTACTAAGTAACTTTTTCCTGCACTTATTTAGTATATCCTTCCAGCTGTAAAGTGGCCCAGGCTCATAAATACATAGGGTATCAGTGTTAGCTTGTAGTTGTAGTAAAGTGGTAGTAGAGAGAGAAGTGCCCAGCCACCTAACAGCTGGGTACGAACTCTGTCTTTGAGGGTGGAGAAGAAATATCATGGAGGGTCTAGAGGGAGAAGCTAGTTTGCAATCTGCACATGAGTATCTTTAGGAGGAAAGGTAGTTATTGTTCTCATTAGAAGGAGGTGGCAGATTCAATTGATAGGGGAGTAAGAGCAAATAGCAGGTAAAGGATGAGGTTGATTTCACTAAAGGAAAATGTAGTTGCCCTTCAGGTCTACTGTCAAGTATTGGTTTAAGTCTTTCATAGTAAAGTTTGAGTGGGAGGGAAATATCAGGGAGATATAGGCTACTGTAGGATTTATTTTGGATAGGGAACAGGCTAGTCTGAAGGTAGCCATACTTGATTTGTGAGGTAGGAGGCAGGACAGGGGAGGAAGGCATGCGTTGTATGGTAGGATAGTGACTAGTATTTAGTAGAAGCAGTTAGTGATCTATCTCATCACCTTATTCTACATTACTGATATCTTGTCCAGCATATTAGAGTTGAGGATAAGGAGGTCAATACTATATATGAGGATTGGTGGAATGAGGCCTATTGCTAAGCATCAATTCAGGTATAGGGTAAGACCAGAGCCTGGGGAGGTAAGTAGTTTAATGATCATGAAGGCTCCTTAGACTAATGCTAGTTATCTTGTGAAGTAGATTGAGGTCTCTATAGAGGGTGTGAACCAGTACCCAAGCTATCTTATAGAGAGACAGAAAGAATAGGATGTTATCTAGTGAGAGGAGGGCTGTAAAGTATTAAACTCTATCTTGCATAGTTTGCCAGTGATATAGTTCTGTTTTAGGGACAGAAAAAGAAATACTCAGACTTGTAGTCTTATATTTCAGGGAGTAGTAGTACTGAAGAATTTACATATTGTGTATGTATGAAGAAGAACCAATAGTAACAGTAAAATTATTGACATAGGAAAATATAACACTACACAGAATAGTAAAATGAAGGGAAGAAACATATATTACAAATAATAAAGGAGAGATTAGGGATCCTTGCAGGGTGTTAGGATTGCCTATACAATCACTCCTATTATATAACCGCGCAACAGGCAACGATGATAAATGACTACTATCACATTGTACTAGAAGGGGATAAATACTCAGAGTCGTATTTATTCTTTACTTAATCTTCCTAAGACTAAGTTCGTATCTTTTACTTAGTCTTCCTAAGACTAAGTTCTCGTATTTGTATTAGTCTTCCTAAGACTAAATTCTCTTAATCACACTTATGAGTAAAGAGAGTAAAGGTGTTTTATATTCATAAAGTCGTAAAGTTATATCTAGGAAATAACTTAGGTGGTTGCGTGAAGAACTAACTACTACGTCGTATCCTCCTCCTTATATAGTCCTTCCCCCAACCCGCTTACAAATCAATAACTATTATGAGTCATAACTGTGACTCATGTATTCACGTAACATAATAACCAGATGACCATAATTTGGTCAGGTGCGAAACTCACATGACTTCTAAATAAGTCATGTGCGCAAAATTAACTTAGGGCCTGTTCGGCATGTCAGAAAAACCATGGTTTTTCCACTTTTTTGACTTATTTTTCATGATCGGTCCTCAAGTAACCATATGACAACTGGTCTCTCTGGTCTCAGTACTGTACGAACGCCGAGTTTGGCCCGTGGTCAAAGAAGGTGATGAGGACGTCGGTCTAGTGCGTTTTTGACTCGTAACTTAACTTCTTCACCAACTAATATAAAGGATAGCTTAACTAATGAAGGCAACGGGTATTAGTAATAACCCCCCCCCCCCCCCACTCTTATGTATCTTTTTCACCAATTTTCTCCCTTGACCATTCGAATATATCCGAACCCCCTATCCCCACCCTTCTCACCGTCCTCACCTTCTCAACATTACTCCTCATCAACTCCTGCTTCTTTTGTTCTTATTCACTAACTTCCTACACACGCTCAACAACCTAGACTCACCTTTTATCAACCTACTATTTAAGCAATATTCTCTTCTACTCACTTTAACACTTACTACCACAAACCCCTCGTCCGTCAACCTTCTTATGCAAGAACCTTCTATTCATCTCCTAATCTCAACTCTCTCCTTTAATTCCTCCTTGCATTAGATATTCAATACTCTATTTATTTCGACGCCAGTCTTGTCCAGTGACTATATCTATAAAGGCCACTACTCCACTTCATAGGATTATAACATTATATAGATGTACCATCTCGTAGTCAGAATGTACCAAATTTTTCAAGGCCTCATGGGATTCTGGATGAATATTCTAAGGTTGTTTATGGTCGAATATTAGTATTATGTCAAAAAAGTTTCTTTTTGGTACCATAAACACTGTACGGCTCGTGCTGGTACAAAAAAATATTCATTT
Source organism: Choiromyces venosus 120613-1 (assembly GCA_003788595.2). Taxonomy (NCBI): domain Eukaryota; kingdom Fungi; phylum Ascomycota; class Pezizomycetes; order Pezizales; family Tuberaceae; genus Choiromyces; species Choiromyces venosus. The sequence goes on from ML120406.1 coordinate 317,100, forward strand.
G
>ML120406.1:320169-343344 GCA_003788595.2 Choiromyces venosus 120613-1
TAAAAAAACCACATTATTTGAACAAATAAACCTGTTCGGAAGGGCCAGATTTTTAATATTATATTTGTTGATTTGTATAACCTAACTTTCTGGGACAACTCTTTTCCCTCAAATCATACATATAACCCTGAAAAAAAAAAACTATTTCCCCACACAAAGACTAGTTTTTTTTTGCCATAAACAATCCACACTACACTGTTATCCTTTATTTAATCCATCAACCACTACATCTGTAAGGTACAATACCAATAGAGGTTAAGACTGGAGGCCAGGAGGATAGCTCAGAGTCTGGTAAATATGATTATCGAAGGGGATTATTGACTTGGTAGTTGTTGTTTTGGTAATCAGAGATGAGCCAACAAAGATGAGGGTAGTCTTGACCAGAGAGAAAGGAAATTTGATCTGTTGTGTAGGATATTGGTAAGGCGACAGTTCTGTTGATCAAGGTTGGGGGGTGGTTGATATGCTGGTGTTAATAGTGGTGGAGTTGGCTGCATGGGTTGTGGGGTGGGGGCTGCAGTAGTTGTGGGGATGATGGGGGTGGTCGTAGTGGTGGTGGCCGTCGTAGTGGTGGCCGTAATAATACTGGTACTGATGATATGTGGTAATACGAGCAGCAGGAGGAGGTAGACGTTTTAGATGTAGTGGTTGATGGATTAAATAAAGGATAACAGTGTAGTGTGGATTGTTTATGGCAAAAAAAAACTAGTCTTTGTGTGGGGAAATAGTTTTTTTTTTTCAGGGTTATATGTATGATTTGAGGGAAAAGAGTTGTCCCAGGAAGTTAGGTTATACAAATCAACAAATACAATATTAAAAATCTGGCCCTGCCGAACAGGTTTATTTGTTCAAATAATGTGGTTTTTTTATTTTGACTTATAAGTCATTTTCAGGAAATACCATGGTTTAAAAAAACTGGTACATGCCGAACAGGCCCTTAATAACTTCAAACAAGTTATTACGCAATTAAATCAAATATATAACTATGACTTGCAATTGCAAGTCATGTGTGAAACTCACATGACCTAATTGGTCATGTGCACGAAACCATTACAAACCTATGACTTCATAATCATGAGTCATGTGAAAACTCTTTTCGATGCTAGGTTTGTAACACAGGGTACTTACTTGAACAGGTGTGAAGATATTTGGTGTGCCCTGAAAAATAAGTTGACACTACTGGTTTGTGAGAAATGATAGAACTATCCCATTCACTTTTTTAAAGGAAGGAGGATAAAATGCATAGTGGAGTAAGGAATTTAGGAGGAAGAGGAGAATGTTGGTGTTCATGAGGTTAACTACCTTCCAGATACCACATGGAATGCTATCTGGGCTAGGAGCTAAAGTATTAAAAGACTTCCTAAGATTGAAAGAGACCTCATCAGGAGTGATAGGGGAGACATTAATAAAGGGTCATAGGATTGAAGGAGCTAGGGAGGAAGCCTTTATTGGAAAAAAGTATTTTAAGTGAGAAGTATAATTCTTCACAGGAGTTAGCATTGGGAAATAAGGAGAAATAGTCTGGAGTATGACTGAAGGCAATTCATTTAATGGTCCAGATAGATTGGGAGTCAACTTTTCATAGGAAGCCTCTCCAGTATATTGTCTTAATCATCTTTATTGTCTTAAAGTATATATTATGGTAGTCTTTGGCTTCTTTGAGAGAGGAGGTAAAGTGTTTCTTGCAGTAGACCTAATTGGAGGCGTAGGATGCTAGTGATTAGTAGAGTTAGGATAATTCTTTGGCCCACTAGGGTTTGGAGCAGAGTATCAGATTTTTCATTAGGTGTGGGAGGCAAGGAGGGAGGTGTCTAGGAATAGGTATCTATCAAACTAGGAGGTAAGGGACCTATCTGTTAGTAGTAGATGGAGGGAGGAAATCATCAAAGGCTTGATTATTTTTTTGAAGTTGTCCTAATCTGTAAACATCTAGTCTGGAGAGGGTAGAGGAGGGTAGAGGAAGGTTATAGAGAGGGTGATAGATATAGGGATGTGGTTTGACCCAGTAGATGGTAGTACTACCTTCCAAGAGTAGATGAAGGGGGCTACTGCTAGGTTAGCAAAGGATAGATCTAATACTGCATGCTTGGTCACAGCATCAAAAGGGAAGTATATAAAAAGGCCTGGTATATTTATAAGTGTATAGCCTAAGTATACTACTGTGTCAAAGTACATTGCAGAAACAGAAATATCTTGATTGGATAGAGTTCAGAGAGGGTCTGTATAGTAGTAATGTAAATTAACATTACCTATCAGTATAGATGGAAAGGAGTTGTTATAGAGGAAGTCAGTTGGGGAGAGGGTCCATGCATTAGAAAAGGAGGCATTGACTGAGTATGCATTGTATACCTAGAATATTTTATTGGAAGAGTTAAAGAGCTCTAATTGGGAGTGGATATCAATCACCATCAGGTTTAGGTAGTCAAAAAAGTATGGGAGGATAGAGAAAACCTTCAACAAATCCTGGTAGATATAGATTGTGACTCTAAGATTGTTGTTGTTACTTAGAGAGGGAGAGAAAGACTTGTATATCTGTAAGGCCAAGAGCTGTTTCCGAAACAGGTGGGAATTTTGAAGTATAATGAGATAATTGGAGAGCATAATACCTTTAGACTATTAAAAAGTGATAGAAAAACATTCCAGCTGTTAAGAAAGTTGTGTTGAACAAGGGAAAGAAATTGAGAGAGGGAAGGGGTCAGTGGGTGGTACACTTATACTATATTATTAGTGTTATCACTCATTTGAAGGATAGGAATGGAGAAGGTGAAGAGCCATCAGTCCATGGCATAGGTGGTCTAGAAAACAGGGAACAGGTGCTAGTTGGTGGGTCGGTGGGAGAAATGAACTATCTGGAGGAAGTTAGATCCACTTTAGGAGGCATGGGAGAGGGTAATGACAGTTAGTCTTAGTTGCTAGGAGAGTTCTGTTCCATTACTTCACCACCTTCACCATCAGTAGTTGGGGTAGAGGGGTCCTCAATGGAAGGTTTTGGCTTTTCCGTGCAGCTTCTGTCTGTGGTGATGTAGTTGCAGGTACAGTTACTAGTATACCTAAGTGGAGAAGCAGGTCAGCATACTGCTACTGCATTAGTATTTCCTGATTTAGGATAAGTAGAATTGAGACAGTAGTATGCAGAGTAGATATACCAGTAGGAGTTAGTATAAAGGGAGTACATTAGGTAATCTTCTTTGCAGGCAGGAGCAGAGGAGCTAAATTCCCAATATTTTCAGTATTATATAAATTGGTTGGAGGAGTAGATTCTTTCAATCTTACAGGGACAGGAGTATAGTCAGATAGAGCCACTGAATCTATTCAGATCAACTAGGGTAAGAGATACTACTACCAAGGTGGTGTTCTTTGCAGCACTTTTAATGGGGTCAGGTTGAAGAAATCAGGCAGAGAAGAATAAGATATTTACTGCATTGTGGATAGACTCTGAAAGGATAGATAGTAAGTAACTTAGTTCACCCTCCTCTACCTGTATATATATAATGAGGAGGTTGTGGATAGCTAGGTGTATTTCATTTGGGACTGGTCAGAAAGGGAGGTAAGGGGTTTGGCCAGGAATGCCTCATTAAGCTTGTTAGCTATAGCTTCATAGTAAGAGGAAAATGTAGTAGTGGGAGTTTGGAGGTAAGTGCAGAGAAGTATTAGTACTCCTCTACTAGTATCATTTACTGTTATAGAGAAGGAGATAGGAAATGTACAGTTGGACTCTCAAAGAGCTAAAGCTATTAGATCAGAAGTGGTAGTGGCTATGTGTGCAGAGTCAGCATGTGGTGAGGGGGTGAAATAGGGGGAGAAGAATCTTCTTTCAATAGCTAGCAATGGGGCAGATCCTTTAGATGGGAGAGGGCCAGTATTAGATACCATAACTTGTGCTGCAATTATTGTTAGTGTGTTCTTTCCTCTCAGTTTGCCAGTGCTCTTATGCTTAGGTGCTGGGTGGGCCATAGTCTAAGTATAGGAGGAGGTAGTAGGTAAGTATCCTGCATCTAAATAGTCAGGAATAAACTCAGAGAGTACAGAGTATTTTCCTTCATTATACTTTTAGGCTTTCCAGCAGTGAGGATTGTTGATGGTGAAGACCTTAGGGTCTCCATACTATTTCCTTATTTCAGTATCATACTGGGAGATGACTTTTTGATAGAAGTATTTAGTACATGAAGTAGGGAGGGGGACATTATTGCCCTTGGTACTGGTAGTTAAGGTGGGGGTGTGAGAAGTATAAGTCTGTATAGTAGGGGAGGTAGAGGTAGACAGGAGGTGGTACTTACTGTGACTCTCAGTGAGAGGCCATAAACTAAGACCTTCAGTACCACTATCTGGTTCAAGGTTGGTGCAAAGAGTTGGATGTGTTGTAAGTTATTTCAGGTAGCAGTGATATGGTCAAAGCATTACATAAGGAGGGCAATTCCTGACAAGGCTGTGCAGATGAGAAGGATAAGAATTAACCCCCTATTAGACAGCTGTGAGATTATTATCTGAGGGTTCTAGTATGGGAAGGAGAGAGGTGTCAGTGTTTGGAGTAGATTATGTAAGAAACTGCCTAAGGAGAATCAAGTTAGTAGGGAGCAGGACAGGAGTTCCTGCTCTAAAACTGTATGGAGAGGTACAGTGGGAAGTAGAGGAAGCCCTTGTAACTCTTCCTGTAGATAAGGCATCTATCAGACAAGATTGAAGGATGGAAGTTGAGAGGGGTACCTCACTAAAGAAGTGAAGCCTAAGTGAGAGGAAGTTTTTGGTGGATCAGGATAGTTGTCAGTTAAAACTAAGGAGTTTTGGATGCCCAGAAGTGGTAGTGTTTTCAAACAAGAGGTGAATAAAAGGTGTAGAGCATGTAATGAATATATAATAGGCTTCATTCCACCGATACACTATTGAGCAAATCCTAATCACCCTACTATATTAATTTACAAGTTAGGATTTACAATATTATGAAGTAGCTGAAAAAAAAGATAAAAAATACATCCCTACAAGTTTTACTTGACTTCACTCTTGTGATTCATCAGTTAGGGTTTACAATATTATTATTTTGAGGTGGTCAAAAAAAAGACAAAAAAACAGTCTTACAAGTTTTACTTAATAACAAGAATATATAAAAAAAAGAAAAAAAAAAGTAAAAATTATAGAATTATGTAAATAATAAAATAGTATTATGTAGGGTGGAACAAAAATAGAATAAAGAAAATATTGAAAAGTATAGAGTAAGAGAACATTATAGATATATAGACAAAATATACAGTCCAATCAATTACTCTAGCCTTTCTTTATCCTCACAAGTTTAGTTCCAAATTTAGTTTTGAAAGAAAATTATTTTCTGAATACTTGCTATTAAATAGTAAGTTATAATAATAAGAACTAGTGACTATTCAAGTTATGGGGCTTTCTAAGTCAAATAAGACTGCTACTGCTGAGATAGGATATTATTAAACATACAAGCACACCTGTAATTGATGGAAGGAGTAATGTCAAAGAAGAGCTAAAGAAGAGTTTTACCTCCTTATAAAAATATTATCTTCTTGGATTTGGTTTACATTAGGAACAATATATAGATATTAGAATCTGGTTACCAGATATATTAATATGAAAGAGAGGTTGCTTGAGAAATAGTAGTTAGATGAGTTCAATATTTTAGATATTACTAGAAAGATATAACTACATGTACCAATTTTTTCTTATTAAATCTACAAAAATTAAAGTTGTAAAATATTTGTTCAAAACTGAGATTTTCATTTTTTTGATAACAGTCATTTAATTTTGTATACCCATCTTAAGTGCAATTTCCTCACTCAATCATGTTCATATAAGATATTCTTGGTACGGGGTAGCTCAACTGTAAATAGTAATGGTTAGTCTAAGCCATATGCTTCTTGAAGTAAAGTAAGGTAAAGTAAGGTAAGATAAAGGCAAAGATTGTCAAGGTAGGCTCAGAAAGTTACGTGCATAATGAGTTTTTTCAAGAGTAAATAATAAATAATAAATAAATTTATAAGATCTCTTCTCCATTGCTTGATTTTTCTAATAGCTGGGAGTACCTCAATATTTATATTCTGCATCTAGGTTATCATGGACTACAATTAACTCCCATGCTATCAAAGTATCTCTATCAAAAACCTCTTATTTTCCTGAGTATGAACACTCCTGAACCTGAGAATATTTGCCCTGCTTAGCTTTGATCTCTTCGAACTTCTATTATTTCTGGGGGTGTGAACACTCCACCAGTAGGTAGTTTTCAATCTCTCTGCCATATGAACTTATATCAAATATGCTGCCCTAATGTCAACTATAACAATCATTCTGCCTCAAAACATAAAGTGATCAGCTTTAATGAATGATCATGGCTATTGTATTGCATATTTTATGCATCGCAAAGCCCATTGGACATAAAGGATTTTGGCTCTGGATCAAGCCAATAGTTTATCAGGCTAAAACCTCTCATACCGACTCTTTAGTAGTCCCTCTTGGGGTGCTACTTCTTTCAAAGCAAGAGGCTCAACTCTATGGCTACCCTTTGGTGCCATAGGCTCATGATATTCAGGTCATTAATGGTTTCTTCGCAAATTGTCCCATCACTTATCAGCCATAATATTTAACTGCTAATATACAGGAGAATAGCTTGCTCGAAGCCTAACCAAATTCCTTCGAGTCACTTCTCATGAGTCACCAAAGGTGCCCTCTCATATATCCTATGAACAGCATCTGGTCAGTCAGATGGTGATGATGTAAACAGTGTTATACTGAAGGTGTCGTTTATTGTTGCTAAAGTGTTGGGACGCAACTTGGCCGTAATACCGTGATGACACCCAGTGCCTACATGGGGGCTGCAGGGGTATGGTAGAAATAATCTTGAGTAAAGGCCAGGTAATTTTGGCCCTTTTTCAAGTCCCCATATGCCTAACAGTTCTTTATTATATAATAAAAGGTTAGGTACTGTTAAGGTCATCTATAGATCTCTCCTTCTTATGTCTTGCAACAGGCAATGACTATTTAACTGCTGTTAGTTTATCTCCTTGTTAGTTCTTACCTAATACTATTACTTCTAATAGTATCTTGTTATTCTCATTTTATTCTTCCTCTTAATGATTTAGACATTTACCTTAAGATTACACTTGTATAATCTTAAGTATCTTAAACATTAACTATAATAGTACTATCTTAATTCCTTCCCATATCAAGAGGAATTTGAGGTACTTCTCAAAGAAAGTAAATAAAAATTGTATTCATAAATTGTAAAATTATAAGTAGGAAATAACCTAGGTGGTTGTGTAAAGAACTAACTACCTTATCATATCCTCTTTCTTATATATTTTTTCTCATAACTTACTTACAAATCAATAACTATTATGAGTTATAACTATGACTCATACACTCACATAACATACTTATTACATGACCTTATCCCTAATCATGTATAAAACTCACATGATTCCTAAATAAGTTATATGTACAAAACCTCCTGTGACTCAAATAAGTTATTGCATAATCAAATCAATATAACTATGACTTGCAATTGCAAGTTATGTGTGAAACTCACAAGATACCTAAATAGATCATATGCATGGAAACCTTACAAACCTATGATATCATAACTATGAGTCATGTCAAAGCCCTTATCTCATGCTAGGTTTGTAACACTAGCTCCACTCTCCCTATGGCCTAAGTCATATTAGGTCAATGGTCTATTATCTCCATCTTTTCCTATTAACTGGTCCAATCTTTTTACTAGTTTCCTTAATTCCTGGTTGTTTCATTCCTATATTTCCTCTAACAATTTTTTGTTCTTCCTTTCTGGTGATCTCTTCTTCCTTTCCAGTGATGTCTTCTTCCTTTACAAGTTCCCAACTTTTTTCTCTACCAGTACTATTGTGACCTATTGAGCTATCATTGCTCTGGCCAGGTATAAATTCTCATTTTCAAGAGTCCTCCTTTTTTATTCCCACATCTTCACTTATCCTTGATAGAGTCTCATATCTATTCTTGCCTCATCAAACATTATCTAGTATCTACCTATCTGATCATATAGGCTCTTAAGAGTATTGAGTTTGGTAGTTATTGGTGATCTTAACCTAGGGTTTTCTCCTGTTCCTGGTTGGTCCAGGACATGCTTTTTTCTCTCTTGATCTTGGGTCAAGATCTTTTGCCACCTCTTTTCTTTACTTTCATCTCTGAAAGCTCTGGAGAGTATATATAGTTGTTCATTATTGGTGATGATAGCAGCATACATAGTGGTGGGAATATTGGTTCCTATGATGCCAAAGGTGGCAATAGTAGTGGCAAGCTGAATGGGGTCCTATATTTCTTCCTTGACCAGTATCCTGTGTAACGGGAGTGCCCTAAGAGAAGATGGATCCCAAGTTCACGACTGCACTGAAGTGACTCCAAGATTAAAAGAGATAATCAACAGCAGAGTAAAGAAGAATCAAAACAGTAAAACTTAATATCGTTAAGCTGCAGCTTCACTCAGTAAGTTTCTCGAGAGGTAGTTGATTGCCAGAGTAGAGAGGGACTCGCATATAGTTTAAGTAGAATATCATATACTGCCAGTTCCCTCCCATCACTACTCTAAATTGATCATGAGCACACCCATCTCCTATGGGCTGGCCAACACACACCACCCAGGATAATATTCCTTTGTGGATGTTGGTCCACTCTGGCTAAATCTCCTTCTGACATCAAGTGTTTCAGCGCTGCATCTCTAATGCGACCGCAGGAGAAAAACTCTTCATATCATTGACATGCTAGAGGTGAATTATCATGCAACTGAGGAGATATACCATTTACGAACTCTCATACCCATATGCATTTCATCTATACAAGCCTTTAGTAGACATAGCTCTCACGATCAAGCTGAACCTTCTACTTCATTCTAATTAAGTCTTTTCCTGATAGGGAAGTCTACTGAGCTCCCCCGATGGGGTACCTTGGTGATTGGCCTGGTGGGCGCTACCCACAGTCAACTCCCCAAAAGCACCCCTACTGTGATAAGAATCATGCTCTTAGAGTTCTCAAACAACCCCAATAGTCTTACAGCGATTGGGCACGAGTTGCACCTATGTGCGATTCACCTACCCGGAGATGCTTCAACATCTTCCGGGCCACCCCGGGACTACCCGGGAGGCGCTGGACTACCCTTCCAGTATTACCTGAGTAACTCCTTCAGTTCCTGTCCATTTTACACATATTTGGTACCAGAAAATAGACCTTCTTCTGGAGCACACCCTATGCCCTCTCATATATCCTACGGACAGCATCCAGTCGGACGGACGGCGACAACCTATATGGTGTTACAAGAGTGCCTCCACTCAGTTCCTTTTGTAAGGAATGGAGCAACTCAACAACCGTAAGCCCATGACGTGCGGTCCTTACACTGGGGCCGCAGGGGGGTGTTAGGAATACCTCTGTAAAATCCTGGAGCATTCGGAACCCTGTAACTCCTCCTATGGTCCCCCAAAGACTATCAGGTTCGTTGTCTTTAGATTTTACCAGAGTACCCAATCCTTATAGGATCGCCCCCTGCCCCAAGTAAGTACCTCTGAATGCTAGGTAAGGTAACTTGGGTGCCATGTCAGGGTAACTCAGACCTTATGGCAGGGTAACCCGGACCTCATGTCAGGGTAACTCAGGCCTTGTTACACGAGCCTTTCCCGAGCCTGCCTTTTACACTACGATCTTATAGTATACATAGTTATCCACTATAGTGAACCAAACTATCCTTACCCATTGACCTCAAGGTCTCCGGTATGGGTGTAAGAATAGTTTACTGTAAGACACCCTCTGGTGGGTCATTACATGACTCCCCTCTTCTCTAAGGTCTGTCCCAGACCATTAGCGATGTCTTTTATTCCCCGGCTTCGGTACATCCACGATGCAGTGATCCCTTGGCTTGGATGGACACCTCTGGTGAAAATCATTAAGGGCCTCCATGGCCGTTCCTTCTAGCATCTCGAAAGGTTCCCATGAATTCTCCTCTGGTCTATAACCTTCCCATGCTACTAAGTATTGAACAAAACGGTGGTGGGAACTCATCTTTATCCTGCCATACCAACGACTATCCAGGATAGCTTCAACCACATAGCTTGGCTCATTGTCCACTATCTCTAGTAATGGGACTTCCTTCTGAGGCCTACCTACTGGATCATCTCGGTATGGTTCCAGTAGGCTGACATTGAATACAGGATAGATTGACCAACGAGTTGGAAGTTCGAGCTCATAGGCCCGGGACCCTACCTTTCGTTTAACCACAAATGGGCCAAACATTCGGTGGTCTAAATTTTCCATCAGCCTCTTTGTCCAGATGTTTTTTTGGTTCAACATTACCCGGTCAGCCTTTCTCGCAACTCCATTGGTCACATCTTCCATTGTGATGTATTCTGGAGATGGTAGCCTCTTTTGGTCATGCCACTTCTGTTGTCTTTCTTGTGCCCCTTGTAAGGTTTCTCTAACCTCTTGCCATGAACCTTCCCAGTTCCTTACCAAGAGCTCACTGCTTGGATGAATCCCTTGGCTATCTGGGACTATGCCTGACCAGTTTGTATGAGGGTTGAATCCATAGTTAATCTCAAAAGGAGAAGCCCTAGTGGATTCCGAGGCAGAAGTATTGTATGCATACTCTGCCAATGGCATCAAAGACACCCAATCATCTTGCTGATATGAGCAATAGCTCTGAAGATATTGTTCCAAAGTCTGGTTCACCAGTTCAGTCTGCCCTTCGGTTTCTGGATGGAAAGCCGTTGATATATTAAGCTTGATCTGTAGCAAGTTCATCAAGCTTGCCCAAAGCTTAGAGGTGAATCGGCTATCTCGGTCTGAGATTATCGATTCTGGGAACCCATGTAGGTGCCATATTTCCTTCAAGAATATTAATGCCAACTTTTCTATAGACAACTCTGTTGTCAATGGTATGAAGTGAGCCATTTTCGAGAATCGATCAACAATGACCCATATCTTTGTATATCCTTCAGACTCCGGTAATACTACAATGAAGTCCATGGAAATATCATTCCATGGTCTTATTGGTACCTCAATTGGTTCAAGTAATCCAAATTTCTTATGCCGGACTGTCTTGCTCCTTTGACATGTATCACAAGTATACACATACTCCATGATGTGCTCATCCATCTTTGGCCAGTAGAAGTTTGCCTTGATTCATCCAACTGTCTTGTACGTCCCAAAGTGACCCGCAATATGGGAATCATGTTCTGCCTCCATGATTGTTTGCGTCAACCCTTTTGCCTCGGGTATGTACCACCTATTCTTATAGAGTAGTAAGTCCTTCTCTACCGAAAAACTAGGGTCAACATCTTTCTGTCCACCTATGAGTGACTTGAATATGCTCATGTACTTGTCATCTGCACTGGTTGCTTTCTTAAGCACTTCTAAAAAGGAAGATTGCAACCGATAGCCTTGGCAAAATTGCAACACCTGTGGTCACAAGATGTCCCGCTCCTCATTTACAACCCAGTGGCCAGGTTGGAAAAAGGTTGTTTCGGGGTTCGGTTGAGAATTACCCCCCCCTTCAAGGCGGTAGTCCCTATGCCTTAACAATGTATCTGCCTTCTCATTCAACCTACCTTCACAGTAGATAACCTTAAAATTGAACGGTTGTAAGAATTCCACCCAGCGGTGTTGCCGTCTATTTAGTATCTTGGTACTATTAAAGTATTCAAGATTCTTGTGATCAGTGTATATAACAATTTGATCAGCGACAGACCTTTGTAAATGATCCTATTCTTTGAATGCCGCCACAATCGCAGTCATTTCCTTATCATGGACATCATAATTCACCTCTGCTGGTACGAATTTCCTACTATAATAGGCCATGGGGTGCCATTTCTCGTCCTCATAGAGCTGGAACAGAACAGCACCTAATGCAAAGTCACTTGCATCAGTTTCTAACTTTGTTGGCCAGTTAGGGTCAAAGTGTGCTAGAATAGGACTGGATGTAAACAAATCCTTTAATTGTTCAAAAGCCTCCGTGCAGGCTGGTGTCCAGTCCCATTTAATGTCCTTCTTCGTCAGGTCTGTCAATGGCCTTGCTATTTTGCTAAACCCCTTGATGAACCTTCAGTAGAAGTTGGCAAAGCCCATGAAGCTTTGTACTTCAACAACACTCTTTGGACTCGACCAGTTCTTGATCAATCCCACCTTTTCCATTGTCATTGATATCCCACGATCAGATATCTTATACCCTAGGAATTCAACTTCTCTCTGATGGAAGGTTGACTTCTTGATGCTAATGCATAAGGCTGCTTCTCGCAGCTTTTCCATCACTCTCCTAACTAGAGCAACATGCTCCTCTATAGTCTCTGAGTAGATCAGGATATCATCCATATAAGCAATGACTCCTTCATCCAATAGACCTCTAAACACATCATTTATCATACTCTGGAAAGTAGATGGTGCATTGCATAACCCAAAAGGCATCACGGTATACTCATACAAGCCATACTGACAACGAAAAGCAGTCTTCCATTCTTCACCCTTTGCCATTCGCAAAAGGTAATAACCATTTTTCAGATCTAACTTGGTGAATACTGTCGCTTTCCCAAGTCTATCCCTCAGCTCATTCATTAGCAGGAGGGGATAACGGTTCTTTATGGTTATCTTGTTCAGTCCTCTGTAGTCAATACATAACCGTAGTGTACCATCTGGTTTTGGTACAAATAATATAGGAGCAGCGGCCAGTGAGCTAGATCTCCTGATCTTTCCAGTCGCCAGCATCTCATCAAGGTACTCACAAAGTGCCTTTAATTCTTTCTCGGAGAGGGGATAGATAGGACCAAAAGGAGGAGTCGTTCCCGCCTGTAGTTCAATCCTGTGATCCTACTTAGAGTGCTGTGGTAAGGACTCTATCCTTTCCTGGCTAAAGATATCACTAAAGTCCTTATACTCTGGGAGGAGCTTTATTGCGATATCATTGCCATCTTCATCCGAGAACTTAGCCATCCTGAGGAGATGGACAGATCCTTGATCCTCAGCCATCATTTCTTCCTCAGTGATAAATTCCAATCGCCGGTAACCACATCCAGCTAGACAATTTTCCTTACAGTATGCTGACCGCTATGCCAGTATACCCTTTTCCCAATCAATGTCTGGGTTATGCTCAGAGAGCCAGGACATCGGAAGATACCCATCAATTTTGTCCTCTGGCATTTCTGCAATCTCAAAACTCATTTTGTTTGAGTGGTCTCCTATTTCCATTTTCACTGCCTTGGTATAATGGAGACCTGATCCCGGGATATTGTTCCCACTTGCATCTAATATAGGGGAAGGAATCTTCCTTCGGACACAGGGTATTTGAGTGTCCTTTACCCATCGGCTACTGAGCACAGCTCCTGTAGCACCACTATCCAGGAGTAGTACTGCTTCCGCACTACTCCTTTTTGCATTCAGTTGCCACTGAAGTCTAACTTTTATCCAGATAGACTTTGTATGTCGCGGGGACCTGAGAGTCTCTGCCGCTTTCTAGTTCTTTCTTCACTAGACATTTCTAGTATCAATAATGTTAGTAGGTAAGTAAGGGTATGGGGTCTCTCGTCTTTCAATACAAGAGAGGTCAAATAGGTCAATCACAGTTAAGTTTAAAGTGTTTTGCAAACAGTTAAGTTATAAAATCATGAGTCAAAGTAAGTAGTGCTGTTTACTATCACGCCAGCATGATTTCGGGTACTAAACCCTCCTCAGGTAAACTTGGAAATAACTTTCAATTGTATATAATCAAGTCCTGCCTGATGTAAACATAACTAAACCAAATCCAAACAAACCAAGAAAAACCAGACAGAATATAATAAGAAAAACCCAATAGATGCATAACAGAGAGAACCCTTAATACCGAAAACCCATAAGAAAACCCTTTTCCATCCTTGACTACCTTACTCTGCTGAGCCTAGTCAGGAATTAGCTTTCTATACATGGTCTTCGGAAGGTGGACTTACCATGTCCATCTCCAGTCCATCAAGTTTGTCACCCCAGTATACTATCGTTGGCCTAGGGAATTGTTAGTTGCTAACTAAGTTCTCTTCGGAGGGTTACTTACCTTGTCCGAAGCATCCGTATCAACTTCCATTATCTGAGGAGTTGATTCGCAGACTTCAAGAATTTTTCTAATAACAGCAGGAGGGGCCTCAATGCGCTTAAGCTTGTTAGAGGGACCAGAGGTATGGCCCACCTCTTTCACAGATCGCTTGCATGCCTTGGCTGGCTTGGAAGAGCTAACGACTGGAGTAACTAAGGTGCACTTCCGCCAGAAGTGACCTGGTTGTCCAAATTTGGTGCATTGACCTAACTTTCGGTGCTTGTCAAGGAGCGTGCTAGGAATATTCTTGTGAGCAATGGAATACTCCGAATTTTGGAGCTTTGGCTGACGGTTGCCCGAAGAGTTAGCAGGTTTGGGATTCTGCTTACCCGAACCCTTTCCCTTCTTTTGTTGCTTCTTTGAGGAATGCTTGTCCTCACTCTTATCATGACTGGATCCTTTATCCTTAACCACTGTTCAGCTAAAGCGTGTATTGTCCTCCAAGTCATGGCCGGTTTTCCATAGGAGATTGAGGTACTCATTTACATCCTCGGGATGGGGGTTCTTCTGAGCTCAGGCTGTCCACAGTTCTGACGTAATGCTGATATGCACCTTGTCTTTCACTGCTTGTCCATCCGTAAACCCTAGTTTGGTCATTAGATCAATGACCTTGTCCAAGTACTTGTCTAATTGGCTTGGTTTCATCTCCAAAGAGGTCCACTCAGCTAAAGAGCGATCCCGATCAGCATGTCCTCCAAAACTGGTCTCCAAACAGCGGCGGAATCCTTCCCAGGTACGGAGCTCATTGTCTGGGTTGAATGGCATTCCACTTTATTGGGCAGCCTCCTCATTTATGTAACAGTGGAGACCCATATACCAGCTTTTGGCAGAACCTTCCAAGAGAGGGATAACCAAGCTAATCTTATCCATGTCTTCAGTGACAGACTCACAGAAATAATTAAACTTGATTTCCACATCACTAAGGAACCTTAGAGTGTCGTTAACATCCCCGGTAAAAGCCTTAACGTCACCCAATTTCTCAGGTTTCTTCGGCTTTACCTTGGAAGCTGTCTTGCTTTCCTTCTTACATGATTGTAAGAATTTGGCCAGCTTACGAGTTCTGCAGTCATAGCGCCTCTTCTTTGAGTCATTCCAGTTTGACTTACGTCACACAAGGAATTGCTCAAGATCGGGGAGGGAGTCGGCATCATCATCTGAGCTGCTAGAGGAATCGGAATCACCCAGATCTCCTCCAGCCCCAGCATTTCCACCTGTAGGAGGTATGTTACCTCTGCCTCCCCCTGGAACATCATATCCATCAAACGATTCCTCCGAACTACCCGGTCCACTAAAACAGGAACCACCCCTGGATGGTGGAACTGGGTGTGGTGTTGGAGGGGGTACACAAGTACTATCCGATTGACTCGGAGTTCCCATTGCTTGCCCAGGTTTGAACCAGGATTGTTGGTATTCTAGACAAGTCTCCGGTGCAAGTGGAAGTCCTTGGTGGTGAAGTGAACCACAGAAATCACATGGGGTTTTTTCAACTTCAGGTCTCCTTTCTTTTGACGTGTCTTGTCCCAGTGGGTGTCTAACTGCCTGTGAAGGAAGTTTAATACACCTGGCAACATGGTGATAACGTCTTGCAAAAGGTGACCCTCCCTCGACCCAACAAGCAGGGGAACAATCACTCACAAATGACTGCGCCCAAGCCCCTGGGACCCCTAGATGTTGACCAAAACTGCTGCCTGAAGGCTTAGGTCCTGGGGCTGGCGGAATAACTGCACGAGTATTGCGTGCCAGCGTCTGTGGTACCTGTCCTGTAGGAACTGGCGTTGCACTACCAAAAGGTCTTTCCGCTGTGGGTGGTTGGACTGCAACCATTGGGGTATTCCTGGCTCCTGAAAGAGTCGTTGAATTTTCTCCAACCGGTGGTGTCCGCCTTGTCCTTCTTTCCACGCTTGGCATGGGCCTAGTCATAGGACCTAGTGCCGCAGAGGGACTATTGTCTCTACTCCTCCGTGCTCTTCGGGGTGGGTTGGACGGAGCCTGTGAGGCTTCCTGAGAGAATTGTTCTTCCCAATCATTACTGATTTCTCGTATCCCTAAAGGGGTGAGAAATTGCCTTTCTTCTGCCTTCTGCAACATTTCATGAAGCTTCAGAGTAAAGTTAGGTGCACGTTTTTCAGCAAGTACTAATGGAAGAGGAGGAGCATCTCTCATAATTGCGTCATTATCGGAGTCTATTGCATATCTGCCTTGGATTGCTTTCTCTAGAGCTCCAATCCTGGTGTTTAGCAAGTTGGCATTTTGGATGTGCTCACGAAATGCAGCCTGTTGATCCAACATCCAACTCCGTGCTACTTTCACCATATCCTGACAAAATGCAGCTTGCCTTTGCTCATTCCAGAAATGTAACTATTCCTGAGAAGCGTGAAATTGACGACCAATTTCCCGAAGGATATACAGTTCAACATACTCGCGTGTGAAGTCTGCAAAGCTGATACCCTCATTGTCAACACTCATCATCTCAGTAAACTCGGCATCATGGGAAAAGGATTGCATGAGGGCCCTCGGGTCCGCAACAACCAATTCTTGACATGCCTGAGGAACTTCAATGGGAGCATCTTCAAGTAATAGTGGCACAGGTTCCCACTCTAAACCCCATAGATCTGCGAAGATACTGGCTCGTAAGGTTTGGGCAGCATGTTCCTGTGCCATAGGGTCAGTAAAACCAACTTCGGAAGACATAATTCTTTCCACCCGATAATTCTTGTACCAGACAAGTGACTCATACTCGAATGTGTCAACGTAGGAAGGTTTTGTAGCAACATGTTCAAGAGAGTTAAGTGAGGAAGTCGCTTAATTATATACTGTAACGGGGGCGCCCTAAGGGAAGATGGATCCCAAGTTCACGACTGCACTGAAGTGACTCCAAGATCAAAAGAGATAATCAACAGTAGAGCAAAGAAGAATCAAAACAGTAAAACTTAATATCGTTAAGCCGCAGCTTCACTCAGTAAGTTTCTCAAGAGGTAGTTGATTGCCAGAGTAGAGAGGGACTCGCATATAGTTTAAGTAGAATATCATATACTGCCAGTTCCCTCCCATCACTACTCTAACTTGATCATGAGCACACCCGTCTCCTACGGGCTGGCCAACACACACCACCCAGGACAATATTCCTTTGTGGATGTTGGTCCACTCTGGCTAAATCTCCTTCCGACATCAAGTGTTTCAGCGCTGCATCTCTAATGCGACCGCAGGAGAAATACTCTTCATATCATTGACATGCTAGTGGTGAACTATCATGCAACTGAGGAGATATACTATTTACGAACTCTCATACCCATATGCATTTCACCTATGCAAGCCTTTAGTAGACATAGCTCTCACGATCAAGCTGAACCTTCTACTTCATTCTAATCAAGTCTTTTCCTGATAGGAAAGTCTACTCAGCTCCCCTGGTGGGGTACCTTGGTGATTGGCCTGGTGGGTGCTACCCACAGTCAACTCCCCGAAAGCACCCCTACTGTGATAAGAATCATGCTCTTAGAGTTCTCAAACAACCCCAATAGTCTTACAGTAATTGGGCATGAGTTGCGCCTATATGCGATTCACCTACCCGGAGATGCTTCAACATCTTCTGGGCCGCCCCGGGACTACCCGGGAGGCTCTGGACTACCCTTCCAGTATTACCTGAGTAACTCCTTCAGTTCCTGTCCGTATTACACATATTTGGTACCAGAAGATAGCCCTTCCTCTGGAGCACACCCTATGCCCTCTCATATATCCTACGGACAGCATCCGGTCGGACGGACGGCGACAACCTATACGGTGTTACAAGAGTGCCTCCACTCAGTTCCTTTTGTAAGGAATGGAGCAACTCAACAACCGTAAGCCCATGACGTGCGGTCCTTACACTGGGGCCGCAGGGGGGTGTTAGGAATACCCCTGTAAAATCCTGGAGCATTCGGAGCCCTGTAACTGCTCCTATGGTCCCCCAAAGACTATCAGGTTTGTTGTCTTTAGATTTTACCAAAGTACCCAATCCTTATAGGATCGCCCCCTGCCCCAAGTAAGTACCTCTGAATGCTAGGTAGGGTAACTTGGGTGCCATGTCAGGGTAACTCAGACCTTATGGCAGGGTAACCCAGGCCTCATGTCAGGGTAACCCAGGCCTCGTTACACGAGCCTTTCCTGAGCCCGCCTTTATACTACGATCTTATAGTATATATAGTTATCCACTATAGTGAACTAAACTATCCTTACCCGTTGACCTCAAGGTCTCCAGTATGGGTGTAAGAATAGTTTACTGTAAGACACCCTCTGGTGGGTCGTTACATCCTGTCACTAGCTTGCTATTGATATATACTTTGCAGCCATCATTGAAGCATCCAGTGCAACCTAACTGGTTGTGCTTCTTTTGAATCTATTCTGGGGTGGTTTCCTTCAAGGCTGGAAGGTTTACTAATTTGACCCAATCTTCATCATTTAACTATTCTTCCTTGACTAAGTTTCCATGAGTTTTCTCAGTAGAATTGTTCAACTCCATATTTGACATAGTTAAAGTTTTTGGCTAGGTACTACACTAGGTCATGTCCAGGTAGATATCCTGTCCACTTAGTACAGTATTATAGTTTATTGTAATGTTATCTAGAGTCAATAATCCAATCAAGTTTATATTTGTCTTCTCCTTCAAGTAATATATTTAGAATTCTCAAGACTAAAATATAATCCAGAGATTGATCCTCCTCCTAATGATTCAGTAAAGTTTATCAAATGACTAACCTTGCTTTTATGGCTTCTGTACTATTTGACCCTATTATTAAAATCAAGGCAGAGGTATTTATGAGGGAAAGGCTTACAGAAAAAATACAATTAGATACTATGTTAGTTATATATTATATTTTAGTTTACTTTAATCATTGTACATAGCTATTCCTAACTGTTATAAATATTTCAATGCCTTTTTCTAGGCTTTTGCCATATTAAAATTTTCAACTATTTTATATTCCCCTCTAAGTCTTTCTAACACTATTGTTCTTACTTCTCTTATCAAATTATACCTCTTGCTTGTTTCTTTCCCTCAGAACTAAGGTTCTTCCAGCATATTTCAATTCAGCTATTTATAAGTCATCAATTTTACAATTCGAGCAACCTGATTAAGACTCTAAGAATATTGATGCTGTTCTATTGTCACACCCAAATAAGAGTAAGTGAAGTTCTAAAACTACCCATATAGTACCTCTTAATTTTTCCGGCACATTTCCCTTGCCCAATTCACACCTCTCGGAGGCGTTCCGTGTCATACTGTTGCATGCATGGATGGACTCGTTGTGACAGACACGGAACTTCACGGTCTTTTTGCGTAGTTTATTCGTGTAGAACGGAGGGATGTTTTGGCGATTGTGGTTGTATTAAAGGGGGCTGGAGGACCCATTGTTGGAAAAAGGGATAAGGACCGGAATTATATGGACAAGTTGTGAGATTTGCATACTTCTTTCTCCTTTCTTTTTCTAGTGACTTCTCAAGGTTTTCCCTTGGTCTTCGGTGATCAATTGTTGTGATTGATTTGCCGTATCAAAGAAAGGTGATTGAGCCTCCCTTATTGCTTGAAATATAACCATCCGGTACAGCCATTATTCCACAACCTCTCCCTCATTGCCAATACCCACCAAAGTTCGCCTGGTCAACAAGGAAGACAATAGACGGTGCCCAAAAGGCGAGTGGGTCAGGAGAAGACAAGTTTTATTTCTTTTTGAGCAAGGGAGAAGGGAAATAATCACACGACGGCTTCCCCAAGGTCCAGACCTAACCGACGAGAGATCTACCGAGCAGAGATACGTCAAAGGTTCATCCGTTGTCTTTGTCAACCTCAGATTCCGACATCATCACCTACCTTACCCCAGGCTCAGGGGCAAAATTCGGAAAGCTTATTTCCAAATAGAATACCAATTCCAAGCATACCTGTTCATACTCCACGTTTACGAACCTCGTTCTCCTGTATCAATCCTCTGCCCTACAAATCACGTTTTAATCTACCCACCGAACAACCGGAACATCTGTCAATCCTGGCGTCCGAAGAAGTTCCACCATTACAATTACAACCAAGACAGACCTCTACTTCCCTCCCGGGCTCCCTATCTAATTCGACTCCAATAGAGACAATTAATCAGTCATTGGATGCCATGAGTGAGATTAAACTTCTCAATTTTGGCGGGGCTCCAGGTGAGAATGTGGAGCACTTCCTCTATGGTTTTGAGATAGTCTTCAAGCGTGAAGCGAGGAAAGCAGGACCGAATGCTACCGCAGAACCGAGTGAGACAATGGCATACAGAGTCATCCAGCACATCAAACCAGGTAGCGAAGCAGCCAAATTTCTCAACCATCTCCCATTTCGAACCACGAGGAATTATGAAAGTTTATGCCATGAACTACGTCAACGGTTTCAAAACTCAATTGAACTGGAGGAAGAAAAGCAAAGGGCAGAAGAGTCATTTTTATGCCTACGTCAAAAGAGCAGCAAATCACTAGGAAAATACATTAAGATTACCAGGAAAATTGCTCATGGGATGTCGAGTGAGAACCAACACCTTGTGGCAACTCAATTTGTTAAGGGGTTGGACTCAAGAGAGTTGCGGGTTCAAGCTATGAGTGGGATGGCAAATAGACCTACAGTGGAGGAAGCAATTATGAAAGTGAGACGCCTCCATGATGTTAATTTGGAGCCAGGGTACTGGTGGGTATACAGATTGTTCTGCCTCAGAGGATAGTGTGATCAGCTTTAATGAATGAGCGTGGCCATTGTGTTGCATATTGATGCATCACAGGGCCCATCGGATATATAGGGTTTTTTGCTCTGGATTGAGCCAATAGCTTATCCAGCAAAAACCTCTCATACCGATTCTCGAGTAAGCCCTCTTGGGGCACTACTTCTTTCAAAGCAAGAGGCTCACGATATTCCCTCGCTAAGGTTTCTTCCCAAATCGTCCCATCACTTATCAGCCATAATATTTAACTGCTAATGTACAAGGTAATAACTTGCTCAAAACTTAACCAAATTCCTTCGAGTCACTTCCCATGAGTCGCCAAAGGTGCCCTCTCATATATCCTATGGACAGCATCCGGTCGGACGGACGGCGACGACGTATATGGTGTTATGCTGAAGGTGCCATTTATTGTGGCTAAAGTGTCGGGACGCAACTCGGCCGTAATACCGTAATGACGCCCGGTCCCTACATGGGGGCTGCAGGGGTATGGTAGAAATAATGCTATGTAAAGGCCAGGTAACTTTGGCCCTTTTTTCCATACTGAGGAGTTTACTGGATATGCTAACTATGGGAATTACAGTGGGCAGAGAGCAAACAATGGATATGGTCAGCCAAACAGACAACCATATATGCGGCGAGATAGATCACAGCTCGTGTGCTATCAATGTGGGGTAGTCGGTCATTTGAGGTACGAGTATCATTTGTTGACAACACCACCAAACCCATACATGCATCAAGGGAATAGATATGATATAGTTACACCCACTGGACCCCCAGGACCGGAGGGACCACAGGTAAGATTTCACAGAAGGGAGGAACCCTATGGAAATATGAATAGTCAGGATACTGGTGGGAAAAGAATAGATGAGGTAAATGGAGAAAAAGAACAGGAGTATGCCCCGCCTGGTGAAACGAATATAGCAAAGGCAAGCCCAATCACGCGGGGTCATTCATCAGCCCTGACGGGTATGGTGGTAGAAGTAGTTAGTGAGAGGGAGGAAGGACGGCAAAGTGGAAAGCGAGAAGACGAGATTCAGAGGAGTTTATCAGCTAACTGGAACCAGGGCATAATTATTCAAGATATGACTGACTTGAAGGTTGAACCGGCAGAGGAGTTTGTGAGGGAATTGACAGGAAGTGAGAGGGCATATGGGAATAGACTTAGTCATGAGGAACCAGAAGTTATGGCTGGTGAAAGAGCCCGGTTACGAAGTCAGCTTACCGAATCATCTGGTTCTCAGGAGCCAGGCCCACCGAGACAGCGGGCCAGGACATCACTGGACCCAGTGGTTGATCAGGAGAGGATGCAAAAGCGTCTGTCACGAAGGAAAGAAGTACATCGGCCGATAAGATTGATGGCAGGACAGACTGGGTTTGACTTTGTCGCAGGCTTCCGGGACACACAGGTGACGGGTCTCACCTGGGGGCAATTTATCGACCTTTCTCCGGAGGGCAAACATCAGTTTGTTCGACTTATGGTACAAGAGAGACCGAGGATAAAGAGTGCGACAGGGAAAAGGAAAGACATGGCAGAGGCCCATGTTGTTGAAGCTGCACTGTCTGAAGCAGCATTAGCTGGCAAGTATGGGGAAAGATCGGAAGTAACTAATTTTTACACTAAGGCCAGAATTAGTATAGATGAACGGACCTTCGAGATCAATCATGTGTTGATTGATGCAGGTGCAGTTGTCAATTTAGCACCGATCATAGTGTTACGTGCAATTGGAGTAAAGCTATTTCCAACGAAGGATCTTGTCATTCGAACTGCAGCCTCCAATTTAGTTCCCTTACAATTTTATGCTAACTTGGAGATAGAAGTCGCCTCAGTTGTGACACCAATACACGTGTTTGCTATGCCGGATTCATGTGAACCAACCTATGGGCTTTTATTGAGTCGACGATGGCTGAGAGTGTGCGGAGCTGTTGGAGACTACTCTAAGGATACCTATGTTATCAAGGATAAGGAAGGGAGGAATCACAATGTTCCCATGAAGGTGATACTCAGCGGAAGTCGGGTACCCCGAAGGTAAGTATGAACCCACAAGTGACAAATTGCATGTTGGAAGAAGAGCTAGTTGCCGAGTTGGAACTAGATAACTATCAATCATTTGAAGATGTAGTTAGACAGATAGCATGAGAAGCGAGATACGAGCTAGCACAATGGGAAGATTCTGACCAAGAGGATGGCAACTATGAGGTGAATACTGGGGATGATAACTTGTGTGATAGTTACGGTAAATCAGAGAGTTTAGAGGGGAGTAGCAGGAGTGATTACTGTTGGGCGCAGGAGGAGATGCAGGAAGAGGAAGTCAGAGGAAATAAAGAAGAAGGAAGCGACTGTGGAGGGAAGAGATTGGGAAGGATGGGTGGTATAAGCTTTGTTTC